>JAAOAJ010000303.1:0-99950 GCA_013781345.1 Fusarium coicis
AGGTTGGAGAGGGGGTTGAGGGCGGATTTTATGGTGTTGCCGGGGGTTGTGGAGGTTGATGGGTTGTTGGAGATGAAGATTGATGAGACGTGGTTTGGGGGTGAGAGGGTTTATAAGAAGTAGTTTGCTGTGCATTTAGTAGATGTAGAATAGATGTACAACACTGAATCTGCAATATTATAATGAGGAACATGATAAAAATATCTCGAGATGGGCTCTTATCTCAGCCTCAACCCTATGTCTATGCCATGACGATGCCCTCTCGGGCCGACCAACCAGCTAATTTCTGCTACCCCAGACCGCCCCATCCCGTTATCACTCCAACACCAACTCCCCATAGCTTATCTCCAACTCATCCATCAACATGTCCCGCTCAAGAAACGGCTGCTCAACATGCAAAAGACGCCACCGGAAATGCGACGAGACAAAACCATCATGTCGTGAATGTCAAAAGAACAACCTAAACTGCGAAGGCTATGCTTTGAAGTTACAGTGGGATGTAGGCGTTGCGTCGAGGGGCAAACTCACGGGTTCTTCAGTTCCTGTTCTAGAGACTGGTAGTGAGAGGAAGAGGCAGAGGGTGGAGATTGATGGTGTGGGGGGGCCTTTTGGGCAGTTCCAGGCCTTGCCACTGGGCGATGTTGAGAATAGCCCGGTGTCAGGTTTGATGGATATGCAGTACCCTGTGATCGAGACTCAAGAGCCGCAGTGGTTACAACGGAGAAGTGACCATGAAAAGCATCTCTTCAAAGAGTGTAAGCCACCCACCAACCCCAATACCCTCCCACTAAACAACCAGTTATACAAAAAACCGTATTCCTCTTCTACTCCACCTCCACAGAAGATCTATTCCCTCTTGAACTCCAACGCCTCGCCCTCCAAAACGAGCCACTCTATCTCGGCCTAATCGCCACACACGTATACAACACCAACCCCCGGAACCCGCCACCTCTATTCCACGATCTGTGTAATCAAAGTCTCCGTCTCTTTCGCGAGCAGCTAAGTCGTTTTGATGGGACGTTGGATGAGGGGTTGATTAATGCGGGTGTATTCCTCTGCACACTCCACGTAAGCCGCCTTACCTCTCCCTCGAGATCATAGATACTAATGGGGAATGAATGGTAGCTGTTTCAAGGAATTCCATGGACAGCGCATCTGAATTCTATGATGTGGGTATACCATCTCTTCCCGCAGTCCAAAAACGCACATCTCATCGGGGATCTGGAATATCGCTTTTCGCTTGAGGCCATGGCGATAATGGATATTCCCACATTTGTCTGGGGACGCGATATACCAACCCTTGGGATCTGGGGTTTTCTGCGCTCTGCTCAAAAAACGTCTTCAACGGGACTAGTCGGCGGTGTTGAAAGTGTCTCGGGCTTACCGCGAAGTCTTCTCGATATTTTTGCGAGAATGGCACATGATGATGTGGAGAAGGACTTTGCTAATTGGGAGGGCCACGAGGGATCTATTCCGCACGTTCATCTCTGGGAGGCCTTTCGGATATCTGGAATCTTGATTGCTCGACGACAAAAGCGCACACAAACTAACTCACCATCTAACGAGATGCTAGTCTGTCGTCTAGTAGCTACCCTCGACGCATTATACGAAACTCGCAAACGCGAAGAATACGCTCACATCCTCGCTACAAACAGCATGCTATATCCCTACACCGCAGCCCGTCTCGAAGTAACAATCCTCCAAACACGACCATCCTGGGTACGCACGCTGCGTCGGTGCGGGAGTATCTGCGACGCATACCGCGACACGCCGAATGCGCTAATTTTAGAGGAGATACTAGATAAAGCGTTGGAAAGGGGCGATAATGAAGTTGATCTTGATAGAGAGACGAAGGTGAGAGGTGTAGAGTTGAGTTTGTTCTAGCTAGGCTAGGCTGTTTTAGGATGGTCGACACGCGGCCAATGAGGTGTTATGTGGTGAGTGGGTGGACCTGCTCTTTGGATGTTAGGGGCATCGGTGTTTTGCGGGGGGAACCGATGGTGAGGGTGAAAGATTTTGATGGGATTGGGGAGACCGGGTTTGGGGTGATAAGGGAATCGCTATAAATCTGGGGCATCCTCAAGGGTTGTCAGAGCACAGAAGTCTTGACCTGGCAGGCATCTCTCTTATTCTTTTCTTTTTTCTTCCATTATTTTGGCAAAGATGGATAGTGAGCTGAGTTTCCCCCCTGGGACTTCCCGTCTCCTGAGTCAGTTGCATCGCCATCAACCGAGATACATTGGTACTGACGCATTATACAGGCCGCTCCGAGATTATCCTCGTTCCAACGCCCTCACAAGACCCCAATGATCCATTGGTCAGTCCCTTCCATCTTCTACAACCATGCAAACTAACATTATCAGAACTGGAGCAAAGCACGAAAATCATGGAACTTCACCCTCGTCCTCGCAGTAACAGTAGCATTCTTCTCAGCGTAGGCCCTCACCCTCCCCTCCATTCCCCTTCCAACACTAAGATCCCCAGCATCGTCATGCAAATGGTACTCTGGCAACAAATGATCATCGACATGCACGTAACCTACGACCAACTAAACTACGGCGTCGCCTTCAACTCAGCTGGTCTCGCCCTCGGAAGTTTTCTCTTCATCCCACTCGCTCGAAAATACGGTTCGCGTCCTTGCTACATACTGTCCACTGGTCTTATGGCTGCTGTGTCGTGGTGGAGTGGCAGGATGGAGACGGTGGGCGAGATGTATGTTACGAATTTCCTGTCGGGGCTGGCGGCGAGTATTAATGAGACTATATCGGAGATCACGGTAAGTGGTATTGTTGTAGAGACGGGTGGGAGGGTACTGACTGACTTAGATTGCGGACTTGTTCTTTGTTCATCAAAGGGGTACTGCCAATGGGTTTTACATCATGGCTGTCATGGTAGGTCAGTTCGTCTGTCCCTGTATCGTAGGGGTTCAAGCAGCTGCTCAAGACTGGCGATGGACATACTACACCACCGGCATCGCCCTAACCGTCCTGTTCCTCCTCTTTATTTTCTTCTTCGAAGAAACAAAGTTCATCCCCGTCACGATCGGCGAAACCCGCAACACCTCAAGCCAAGGCCCACCTCCCCTCAAGAACTCTAAAGATTCCTCAATACAAGCAGATATCCAAGACTCAGAACTCAACTCAGAAACCCATCCCCCAAGACTTACATACAAACAACGAATGCGCTTCATAACACGCACAGACGAACCCCTTTGGCGGAACTATCTCGTCCCCCTCAAAATGTTTCTCTTTCCACACGTTCTCTTCTCAGCGCTCCAGGTAGCTAGCTGCGTCGCCTTTCTCATACTCCTCACATCATCTATATCCATGATCTTTTCCGCACCGCCTTATAGCTTTAACACAGCAGGCGTAGGGCTCATGTCGCTAGGTCCATTTGTGGGGAACTTTTTGGGAAGTGTTTATGGTGGTGTGCTGGGGGATTGGGTGGTTGTCAAGTTGGCGAAGAGGAATAAGGGGATTTTTGAACCGGAGATGAGATTGTATATTTTGCTGTTGCCGGCGCTTCTCATGGGGGGTGGACTTGTTTTCTTTGGGATATCTGCTGACAAGGTCAGTGCTTAGTGCGATTCTGCAGAGACCGTGAGCTAACTTGTTTGATAGGGCTGGCATTGGATATATCCTAGTATTGGAGGTGCAATGTTTGGCTTTGGTATGGCGTCCATGATTGACATATCATGCACGATCATCATCGACATTTACCAGACCGTACGTCAACAGATCATGATTCTTGATACAGCCACTTACAATCACCAGCTCACAGCAGAAGCCTTCATCTCTGTTACGTTCATCCGCAACATCCCTTCAATCGGAGTTCCATTTGGGGTCGTTGGGTGGATATCATCCATCGGCATCTCAAAGCTCTTCATCATCAGCGGATGCGTCGCTACCGCTGTCTGTCTGCTATTCATCCCCTGCGCTATTTGGGGCCGACGTGTTCGCGAGAGCACATGGCAGATGTATGAGTCTGTACGGGAGTTGAAGGGAGCAACTCGACACTAAGAATTGGTTTCTCGGCGGATCTACGGCTACATAATTTGAAGATAGATATACAGCAAGGTCTTGAAATAATTACAAGTTCTTATTTTAGTACCACTAAGTTCTATCAGAGCGGTTATATCAGCGTCATTTATATCATAGAATTAGAGCCTTTGAAGCACCTTTAGAGCTGTCTACAAGAGCACTGTTTGGCCTGACTACATTTCGAACAACTTGAGTGTAAAACGCCTCTGGCAAGTTCCCATAAGAGCCAGCATCAAAGTCCCCCTTTATACAGGTCCTCACCGCTTGGGAGTACTCTCTGCCTGCAAACTGACCTAAGCGTGATACCTGAGTTTCCAAGATCCTCTCCTTAAAGCTGGTTGCAGAGTGTTCGTATCTTGGATCCTTCATTTCTTCCTCATATATATCTAACACTGACTTCATAAGGCCAATATCTAGAAGGGCTATTCCAACCGAATGGATATCGTGTATGGCGCTAAAGAATGGTCGTCGGGGTCTGGGCTCTCTATTCTCACCCGAGCTGCCCTCTAACTTGCCCGAATGTGCGTCTGTTAGCATACCTTGAACGTCCGGGTGTCGGCAGAGGCTCCATTCCAAATCGTTGGTAACGTCTTCTGTCATAGCGTTGGGGGTGTTCTCACGGCTGAACTCAAGCCAAACAAGATATGGCTGACTGAGGTCATACTCAGGACCCTTAGGAGCTGCCGTAGTGGGCGTACCAAAGAATAAGACGACGTTATTAGCCCGAATACCTTTGTGCAGCCATCCAGCAATGTGCAGGTATAGAACGGTCTTGCAAAGAACAACTGCGGACGAGAATCGATCCTCCAGAAAGTATTCACCGGAACTATTAGGATTCGTTGTGGAAGCTTTAGCAATGCTGTCCAGAGTCTTACATTCTGTTGAGGGCACCCGGTATATGAGACCATGGAACTTCACCGCATCAGATGATCCAGCTTTAGTGACAACTCCAAGACAGGGCAGTGTTCTAAGTTCTGCTGGCCTATCCTCCAATTGAAGCAATCGCGCGAGATCTTGAACGCGCCTTAACATGATTGCATGATAGATGACGTCGTTTTCTGAGGAATTCGCAGTCGCGCTATCAGGAACCTTCCATTCCACGAGAATATCGTGCCATGCTGCATTCGGGGAGGAAGTGTGCTTGAACTTCCCTAATGATCTTGTGGTTGTAACCTCGGGGTTTGGGGCGCGAAGATGCCGTGCTTTTCTGCTGTCGTTGTTGCGTTTCAAGTCAATCGCGCGCTCTTAAGCCTCCTCGTGGCAATTTTGAGTTTCGATATCCCGGTGACAAGGGTGTTGTTAATGATGCCGTGATTCATCTCGCTCAGGAGGGGTATGCTCTGTGAATGCAAAGAGCGATTCATCGCAACAGCCGCAGCTGGGTCCATCTTTGGTGGAGGCAAGAGAAAATAAATATCTTCAATCAAAGCAGCTACCTTATCTAGGGCACTCTCAGCCTTGCCATTACGAAGTGCCCACTGAAGTCGTTCGCAGGGCCCAGCCTCTTTCTTGATAGCTTCCATCTTCTGAACCCAGATTTGGCGCCCCTTCGAATCTGAATCCGCAAGCCGAGCGAGGTCGGCAAAAGTAGCCGCTGCTGTGACCGAGTGGGTGCTTGCGGATGCTATGGCTTTGTTGTTCGCGCTGACTGCATCTAGTGCATGGAGCAGCGTCTGGATAGACAGGAGGGACTGAATGATCTGATCCTGTAGGGTGATAAACTTGGAGTTACGAAAGTATATGGAGGCAGAACCCTTGTCAATTTCCCACTCAGTGGTCCATACTCGAAGCTTAGCCTTTTGCGTATCAAGGCGGACCTTGAAGTTGAGAGCGTCAGTGCCGATTGCTGCGGCTTCGTCCCATAGATCAAGGCCTGTTACAACACCCCCAAATGTCTGCAGAAAAAGGCTTGTAGTGCCTGTATTGATACCGATCTTGTCGGCAGCCATGGCGATGATTATGGTCTTATCGGATTGGGTTCAATGACTGCGACCTCGACTGATAAAAACGTTGTTGGATACCTCCGAAATATGCCGAAAGATCATTCGGCTATTTCAAGGACACATTGCGTTGCTTTAGGCATCAATGCATCCTGGCGTACTTAGTATGATTGGAATTGGGATTGTGATTGTATCTAACTTGGGCCTCCATGGCTTGAAAGACATCCTATTATTGCATCGTCTTATTGGTCTAAGCCAGTTTCGCCGCAGTTCAAGTCAGCCGCATCTGGCCATCGCTTATTTGTGACCAGTCGTAACTCAGGCTCTTCTTGAAGGCAACTTTGCATCCCCAAGATGGGTGTATACTAATGCCAGATGCCATATGGAACAGCCTCAGCTTGACGGCACGACGTGCCTTGGCAAGCTTTTAGTAAAGTGAAAGACACATGGACTCGCTGAAATTGCTATACATGAGCTTTTGGAGTTTTCTGAACGGCCAGACCAGCTTTTCGAGGTAATAGTAATCAAGGTCCACCGTGCTTGCTTATTGGCTTATCAAGAGCAAACCTAAACCTCCCCCTCAGATAGCGCAATGATACTAAACTCAGCGCTCCCCTCCCCTGCGTTAATGAATCGCCGCACCCCAATGTCCAAGACCTTGCTGCTCAGCATATCCTCCCCCTCACCCACAGGTCCGTAGCACATCATCCCGCCAAAGCTTCCGTCCAGGCCCCAGAGATTCCCATCCGCCCCCTTCACAAATGCCATGAAGTGATACCCGATCGGATCCTGGGCATCGGGGGCTGCTGTATCGCCTCTAGCTGCCGCCTTGCTGTGCGCCTCCTCTATAACGACTGAGTTATACAGCAGGTCCGCGTGCTGAGTGGGTAAGGGCAGCTTGAGAGCTTCATCGAGGAGTCCTGCTAGTGGCGAAGACGGTACGAGACGCTCTCGTAAAGAACCGTTGAGCAGGGAGTGGACCAGGGCTACCATGCCACAGGCGTTTCCGATTGTCTGGGGAAACCAAAGGACCGGCTGGTCCGTCGGGTAGAGGTCATCGAAGCCTTCCATCTCGTAGGTCTTCCTGTTCGGAGGAGCTGGCGTTCTTTTGCCAGCGGCTACGTCTTCAGCCTCGACGGCGTGATAGGCGTTAGAAGGCGTGATGAAGATGAGAGCGTGTGCTGGGCGCGGCACCATGGCCAATAGCTCTGGTTCGTCGAGGGAGTAGACATCATGGAACGCCAGCTTGGGATCCATGCCTAAGTCGTGGGCTAGGTTGGTGAAGACCTGGGGGTTGTTCTCAAGCGGGACAAAGAACTTTCTGCCCTCCGCGCTTTGATAGACTGCCATCTTGACTCCGGTGCTGCTAACAGGAGAGTAATAGGTTGAGGATGGGGAGTCGGGCTTGCTAACAACAGATGACCCAAAAAGAGTATTTATGCCTGAGATTGTGTCTCTTGCTGGATGCCTTAAAGTGATGGGTGCATGGTGTTTTGTATATGAGAGTTGGAGAAGGCAGGCATCCAAGGGCTGACGCCAAGCGCATAGGGCGCGATAGAGTTATGCTTACCAATTTTCTGATTGGCTGAGTATGATCGAGATGTTTGCAACCTCCATGTTTATTCGACAATTTGACGTCATGGCGTACTCTGAGAAGCGTTATGGTTCGTCAATCGAGTGCTGTGAGTTGTGAGGCAGATGTGTTGTTTACATTTGAGTTTTGTAACTGGGAGCCCATTCATAACATTGAACCTAGTCAATCAGGAGCATTTAAGAATAAAGACGACGGGATGGTTATAACTAAAACTTTCTGCATCACACTTAAGGTGTTCAGAGTAGCTCACTAAGCTTACAAGTACGGCTAGTTTACATTCTATTACTCTTGATATTCCAAAATGTATACAAGGTTCAAGATGTAAATTATATAACTGGCTCGCTGTTCTTGCAAGACAACTGTAGTCTATAGCTATGCTCAGTATATATAAACCCGTAGACCCTGTATGCCTGAGATTGCTTGATCTCTTGAGTATTCTGCAGCGATAAGTAGAACAGGTATGATCTTGCTATCTCTTATATAGCTGTAACAGTTAATAAAGGAAGTATTTTAGTACCGTAAACCTCAATATACACCATCTGGGACTATTCTACAGCCAAGTATCTGCGCTTAAAGTCACTAAAATAAATAAAAATTATAAGCCTAACCTTAGTACCATATACCGACGATCTCGTGATGCGTATATGAATACACATTAATGTAACTTGTATTTCTTACTCTTTGGATTACTTCTATAGTGTTTTCTCTTAAAGCGCGATATTGCATATAAGGCGATATTGTATATAACACAAAATACTATGATATCAATTCTTGCATTACATGCATTACATATAGATAATAAATTGGCTCAAAAGTCAAGATCTGTTTCCTGAAGCTGGCATCTTGGGTTGGTGGATAAATCTATAGGGTATGTCCGCTCTGGAAGTGGTTTTGAAGAAATACTCCGAAAATGCAGAATCACTCAAATTGATTGAGGATCATTTCTTAAAGTTTTATTTTGAAGTCCTCTGAAGTCAAGCACTTTATTCAACTCAGTCTCAACCTTTGTGGATAAAACTTTGTTCTGCCGTCCCATTTAATGTGGGGTAATGGCATGGTATCATGCGTTATTTGGCAGGGCGCTAGAAAAGCTTTGCAGAAGATCATCCATCAATCGTGACTGTTGAGACAAAACCTTGAATACGAAAAGCCACGACGTACCCTAAAAGTCAATACCGAGTGCTCAATTGACTTTTGGCAACTAACAATTCTTAACTAACAAAAAGTCAAAAAGTAATGCTATTGCAAAAGCAGTAATTAAGCGGTCAGCACGTGGCGCGATCAGCAGAACTCACTAAAGCCATTTAAAGCCGTCGCCTAAAAAAAATAAAAAAGAGGGAGGCTGAGCCCTTAGAACCGGTCTCATTAACCTAATTGTCATCGTTGAAGGGAGTATCACGTCGCACCGACCGGAACGGCTCATCACATCCGATCGTGCCACCAAAGAATACGTGGAAGCCGAGGCGTCTGAGGCAGCGCTAGAAACAAGCGGTATTCTCTTAGCCACCTTCGGGAAGGTTATCTCCAAGTGTCGTCTGACTGCCTAAACGCGTAGCGAGGCTAACTTACCTACTGTGTAGTTAGTGCTTGTCAGACTCGCGTGTGGCTGGCATGCGGAGGAATGCAAATGGCTTGCTTATCAACGATATCAATTGCGTAGTCTTGTCCTTGTTTATGCAGATCGGATGCGTCTCGTGTCTAACCGAGACAAAGATCCCCTCCCATTGCTGAACCGATTGTTTCAATTATAGATAAAGGTCTCCACGTAAGATTACAAGGGTATTTTGTAACCCCAAGGCCCGCCGCGTCCGTCCTTTTGTAGCGTCCAATGACGATTAGAAGAGGTGCTAGCACACTATTCTCCATCCGTAGTAAACAAGTGACAAGCTGCAGTGGATAAGGAAAATGAGGGGTAGAACTGCACTTTTGGAGAACAGCTCACCCGGATAGGAAGGTCTGTGAGGTGGAACTTTTGCTCTCCACACTTGTACCGAGTGAGGCAGTCTCCGATCCTACATGGATGGATGCATGTGCTGCCTGTATGGACAATGCCGTTCTTACCGGTCAATCTGTACATACAATTTGGGCTATGCAAGTGCCGTGTTTCCGTGCTGTGACATCAGAACGCATATTCAATTTGGTGATCAATGCCATGTCTGTGCAGCACGTATACATACACGCTGCAGCTATAAGAACCTCCCCCGCCATGACCAATTGATGCGTCTCTGCACGACCAAACCTGTCTTTGTCTTTTCAAAAATGCGGTTCAGTCTGATTAGTCTTTTGGCCTTTGGGACATTGTCCCAGGCTGCCTTCAATCAAGGAGCCATCCGCGCCTTTGATCGCGTGCATCCTCGCCGATACGATCAGAAGCGCGCTGCTGCGCCAGTCGTCCCGGAGCAGCCTGCCTTTGAGAAGCGATCCAAGAGCAAGTTCCTGAACAAGCATTCTGAAAAGTTTGTTGTCAACGGTTCTGCTATTCCTGAGGTTGATTTCGATGTTGGAGAGTCTTATGCTGGACTGCTCCCGATTTCTCAGGATCCTGATGAGGAGCGCAAGTTGTACTTTTGGTTCTTCCCTAGCACCAACCCCAAGGCTAAGAGAGACGAGGTTGTTATCTGGTAGGTTTTGGTCTAATTGGTAGATTGGAGAGCAATGCTGACTTTTTTAGGTTGAACGGTGGTCCTGGCTGCAGTTCGCTTAGCGGTCTCCTTACCGAGAACGGTCCCTTCCTCTGGCAAGAGGGAACTCTGGCTCCCGTGCCCAACAGCTACAGCTGGACCAACCTGTAAGTTAAAACAAATAGCTTAAGGCGTGGCTTGACTAACAGCACTAGCACAAACGTTATCTGGATCGAACAGCCCGTCGGTGTAGGCTACAGCCAAGGCAAGCCCAACATCACCAACGAAGTAGAGCTCGGCAAGCAGTTCATCGGCTTCTGGAAGAACTTTATCAACACCTTTGAGCTCAAGGGTGCCACCACATACATCACCGGTGAATCCTACGCAGGCTACTACGTGCCCTACATCGCCGATGCCTTCATCACAGCCAACGATGACGATTACTACAAGCTCGGCGGCGTGGCCATCAATGACCCCCTCATCGGTGATAGCGCCCTCCAGGAGCAGGTTGTCATCTACCCGTATATCGAGTCGTGGGCGAACCTGTTCTATCTTAACCAGTCGTACATGAATGCTCTGCGATGGACGCATCAGCACTGTGGTTATGAGAAGTATCTCGAGAAGTATGCGACTTTCCCTCCGCCTGAGGAAAGCTTCCCTGTTCTGCCTGATCCGTACGCCGATACGAACCCCAACAGCAACTACACTTGTGATATCTTCGATTTGGCTTACTCCGCTGCTCTGGACTCAAACCCTTGCTTCAATATCTATCACATCACTGATACCTGCCCCCATGTGTACAGCCAGCTCGGCATTGTCAACCAGGTAAGCTCATCTCTACCATTTTTGAAAACTAGTGCTAACAATTCCAGGGCGACTATTCTCCTCCTGGAGCTCAGGTCTACTTCAATCGCACAGACGTCAAGAAGGCACTCAACGCCCCCACCGACGTGACATGGTATCAATGCACTCCCAACCCGGTCTTTGGCTTCGGCGACCCCAAATCCAACCGCAGCGACACTTCCCTCGCGCCCGCTCAGAACGACGTTCTCAAGCGCGTCATCGAGCACACCAACAACACCATCATCGGAGTCGGCCGTCTCGACTTCCTCCTCCCCCCCAACGGAACCCTCTTCGCCCTCCAGAATGCCACCTGGAACGGCAAGAAGGGTTTCCAGAAGTATCCCCAAGACAAGAACTTCTTTGTGCCCTTCCACATTGACTGGAACGGTGGAAGAATGAGTGAGGAGGGTATTGTTGGACAGTGGGGTGAGGAGCGTGGTCTGACGTGGTATGAGGTTCAGCTTGCGGGCCATGAACTTCCCGGATATGCTGCTGGTTCGGGTTACCGTGTGCTTGAGAAGTTACTCGGAAGGATTAAGAACCTGAGTGTGATTGAGAACTTTACTACGCAGAAGGGCGATTTCCAGGGAAACCCTCATGAGCGGGACTATAGCGTCGTGAACCCCCTGGGTCTTCCTTGGGGACATGGATTCACCCACGCTTAGGTGTATCTGAGGATAATTCCTGCCATGACAGCAAAGAACGAAATGACCAATTTCGCATGAACTTCATTTATGAGTATTATATTAAATAAAGCGTGATTTTTCCTACATATACTAGTCATCCAGTAAAAGTTAGGGGATTCCCACGTCACGTGATAAACTCAATTTCGTGCAACCTGCATCGCGCACTTTTACTCCTCAATTCGACCCCTGCATCACTTTACGGGTCCTCACTGAGCCTCAGAGTTGCAGCTCTAAGGCAAAACAATCCATCAAGATGCTTCCGACGCCGCTGCAGGGCACGTACCAGCAGTACAAGGCAGACACCGGCTCAGTCGCAGCATGGCTCGCTTCAACTGCAAAAGCCTGCGGTTACCCAGCTGATCCACTCCCCTCAACCGCTGGGCAATCATCTCAACCGAAAGGTGGAGGTCGTTAAAAGGGAAAAGCTAGAAAAGATGCCAAGAAGCAAAAGCCCGTCCCGAGTGTAGCTCCAGTGGAAGCGTCTCGACCCAAGTACATCATCGCAATCAAGGACCTCATTCCCTTGGCGGAGTACATCTTTGCTTCTACTAAACCACTCATCTCAGTGCCCAAGTCTCTCGCTGAGACAATCGATCGCGTAATTTACATGCGCTCCAGGTTCGGAGCCCAATTGGAAGAACATGGGTCGGAAGTAAACGACAAGTCTGACGCAACTCATAACTACTTCATCGGCGTCCTCGACAGTATCAGAAGTGTTCTTCGCCCGCGAATGCCCACCGACACGCCGTCTTACGACTCAATCGAAGATCTAACCAACCGCTTCAGCGGTCTCAACGTCTACGAGCCCTCGCAAGAATTCCTCGATGCTCCAGATATCGTCCGTCCTCAAAAGGCTGACGACGATGAAAACACCTACGAAGCTGAACCGCAAAACACCCCTGAAGATGCCATGATAGCCTACGCTGTTATGCTCGATGATCTCACACATATCAGATCTAACATCAAGCCTATCTGGGCGAATTACAAAGATGGCTTTTATAACTTCGCTATAGCGGCTCTTGTCACAAACACGGGCATCGACCTTGCGCGGAATCTCATGGAGCCTATTCTTCCCATCTTTGAACCTCATGGCGACGCTTGTGCTGTTTCGGAAAAGTTCTCTATCGTTTTTGCTATGATGAAAGGCTTTTCTATAACGGAGGCCAAGGCTTGGGGACCCAAGGGTGGGGACGAGAAGATGTATGACATTGCGGATGATACATTCCTAAACGCGAATATTCTTCTCAAGGTATTGGTTGCTGTTCTGGGACCGCGAAATATTCCGATTTATAAGGAGGGAATGTTTGGGAAGTATGATGCCAGCAGTGATCGATCACGGAAGACCCCGTCTTTCTCGCCAAGAAGAGAGCTGGCTAGAAAGTAGGCGCAGAAGTCACGCATGACCAAATGGATCGCATTCATTTCTTATCGCCTATCCTCAGCGGACTGCTCCTCTTTCACTACCGCGCTGGGATGCACGAGATCGGCATTACTGTGTTGAACGCATGGGGATCTGTCACATATCCCGCACATTCATACAATGCACTCCGGTAGGAAGGGCTACTCATCAATCGATGGCAAGACATGGATGTAGTCCGGAGCTTACTCGGTGATTTCAACTTCTTTGTCGGAAGTCCCCCCAAGAACAAGGATGAGTATCTGAACAGATTTCTTCTTCAGATGGGATACTCTGCGTCAGCTATTACAACTCACAAGGGCCGTCTTCTGCGACAGGCTAAGCGACATCAGGACATGGCCTCATGCGCTGGTCCTCGCGGTATAGAAGATGGTGTGCCTGTGTCGCGTATGTTCTTTGACAGATATCTACACGAGCCTGGGCAAGTCAACCTGACACCTGAGAATGTTGACGCCATTGTTTCTCGAAGCAACTACCTCGAAGACAATTCCGAAGACGAACTCGCCTTCGTGAAAGCAGAGGGTGCACAAGACGTTAAAAAAAAACAGAGACAAAAACAGAAGAAAAAGCAACAGACGGCGGTAGACTCAAAGCAGACTCCCTTCTCCAACCCCTCGCCATGGCCCTCACCGTCGAAATGTTTGAGTTTTCCTTCCCCTATCTCGTTCTAGACTGGTGGTCATGGAAGTTCCTTCGTCAGATTAAAAGTGTCTGCGGTCCCATGCTTCCAAAGCTGTATGGGCCGGCGTATCTTGATCAGGAGAAACAGCTCCCGCTTACGGTGGGATACATACTCATGACGCTTGCGGAGGATCCGGATGGTGATGGGGAGGAACTGATGAGGATTGCGGCGGGAGAGTTTAATGGGTTGGTTTGTCAGAAGGGTATTGGGAATGTGGCGATTAGGGCGGCCGGGAAGATGTATGGGCTGGAGTTTGAGGATGATGATAATGATAGTGATTTGTCTGAGCTACCGGATTTGGAGTAGGGTTGAAGTTTGGTCTTAATGCTGGCCTGGGCACCCCTGGTTCCCCGGGCGATTGCAGCTAAAAAAGAATTAGAGTCCCTGCGCGTGCCCGAGGTAGCGACGCCCCCCTACCCCTATCCTGACTATATACCGTCCCTGATAGACTAAACCCCCTATGCTAAGCTAAGCCCCCAGCATGGACAATTGCTAGCTAATCCTCCTTATCTCATGCAATCTCTGCCTCAATGAGCATCTCATACTGCTGAGGATCATGCCAAAATTTTACAATCTTGAACCCAGCCCCTGTCAGCAACTCCTCCCACTGACTCTCAGTTCGCTCAGACGCGGAAAGAAGAGACATCATCTGAACGTCCATCGTAGTCTGACTAATACTTGCTCCAGTCGGCGGCAGCACGATATCATAAACGAAGAGCTTAGAGTAACCCTTCGTCATGGCATCTCTGGTGTTCTGTAACAGTTGGGTTGCCTGAGCATCGGGCCAGTCGTGAAGAACGGCGTGCATAAAGTATGCTCGGGCTCCTAGCATCCGTCAGTACTTGAACTTCGATTAATTAGAATGGGGAGACTTACCCTTCACGGGCTGAGGCTTGAAGAAATCATGTACCATAGCCGTGATCTTCTCATCAACATCCGCCCGCTCAATAATCTCCGGTAGATCCTGCAGGACCAAAGCCCCCTTCGGCAAATCCGGTCTCGCCTTGAGAACATGCGAGATATCAATACCCGTATTACCGCCAACATCTACAACCAGCGGTTTGCTCAGGTCAGCACCTTCAATCAACCCGCTAGGATCATAAATCTTAGTCCACGGTGTCTTCCAAGACGTCCAAGCTTCCATATGTCCTGTAAACGCTTCATAGTACTCTGGACTCTTCTGAAGGCGCCCAAAGAAATTGAGACCATCGGGATCGCTCCCAGCATAGTTATTGTCTTCTGCTTCAGTGGGGACTTTGTAACCTATCTTGGCGAGGTACTTGGGAAGATTCTGGCCCGCTGAGATGTACTGATAAGTTCTAGATTCCGTTAGTCTGACGTATTGGTTGTGTGGCTGGGAGACCTACGCTGCTTCGAGAGACGCTCGGACCTTGGTACTTTCATCACCAATGGCATAAGAAAATGGCGTGGGCTTGAAGGTATCCACGTCTGTCTCCTCAACCACATAGAACGCAGCTAAAAGACGGAACAGACGTCCTACACTCGTAAGCTTCGACTAATATAACAGGGATATGACAGCTCACTTAACAAGTTTGGCTCAACGTTAACCCTCCCAGTCAACTTGGCCAACTCATCGATCGTCTTCTTCCCTCCTCCCTCTTTGGTCCAAGCCTTCCAGATTCCGAGATCAATCGCAGTCTGCAGCGCCGCGAACACAGCAGGATGTTCGAAGCAAAAACCCCATGCTCGCTCATATGGTGTTTCGACTCTTGCTAGTAGACGACGTGCGGCAGCGCGGACACGGAGACGCTCGACTTCATCGCCACCGAATTGACTGGGGTTTACAGCATCGAGGGTGGCGATGATATCGTTCGTTGAAGGACCAACTGAGCCCATTGTGAGAAGTGAGATATAAAAGTGAGTATGTTTTGGAGTGGAGTCGAAAAAGAAAGGTTAATGGGGATTGTGATAGAAAAAGAGATAGCTCGCTTGTATAAATAAGTTCATGATTCACAATGAGATGCCTGCACTTAGACTAGTGATTCAGTTGATGTGGGAGAACCCTGCTGCCCCTTGCTGGGCTAGCTGGGATGAGAAGTTGGTGTGGATGCGCGGCCATTTGAACGCTATCTCGTCGTGTGGATAAGTCCAATACTGGCTTTGTTATCAGTCACCTTGCAGTACTCGCAAATAGCAGAGCTGTTAGAGGCACGTGTCATCTTGATCTTGTCACTATTAAAGGGGTACCCTCCGCCCTGTAGGGATAAGGGAAGTTTCGATGAAACTGACCCTTCGGTTAAAGGCTGTAAATTGGTCTGAGAGAAGTCCAGTATCAATTCTCAGCATCGTGATTGTATCATACTATATGGCCTCGTACCATTCTCTGCCTCATAATGCACTGCATATCATCAAGATGGCTAATCTCAGGCACCAGCAACATCCGCACTACCGCCGAACAAATTTCAGGATGAACTGCTTCTCAAAATGACATATCAAATGGTGGCGAACGGGTTGAGGCACCATCCTTCGTTGGCTCTCTATGCAACAGGGTCGCTAATGCTAGGATACGAATCCCATGCGGAACGCGGGATACGTCGGGTAATTCTTCGTGTTACACTCCGTCTCGCCACCTGGATTTCTGAGGCTCAAGCTATTCTCTAAGTGCCCTAGAATAAAGCTGCTGTCGCGATGTGAATGGCCCGGAATCGTGGATAAGATCCAAGCCAAAGGGTATGCAAGCTCGGATTGCCTGAAGTATACTGGCATAGCCGGCACACAGAAGCCGTTGGATGATGCATTAAAACCACTGATCTAGCGGCGGTTGACCCGTAACGGCCCGACGAAATGACACGGTTCATAAATGCAACGTTGAGCCGCGATCCTCATATCCATCGTTCTATAGTGGGTCTGTCGGAGCCGCTTATCAAGGCTTGGAGCTACGATTCTGTTTTATTCCTAGACATGAATGGTCGATGTTACTCTAACGGTTTCGCTTCTGCTAGCGGGGTTTGCACGATTGTCACTGTCAGATATCATGTGCAGTTGGTTGAAATGGGGCGAATCATGGATGCGGAGGAATATTATACCCGGTCGGTGGTTAAAAAGCAAAGAGAGCCGTTTGATGAGGGAGTGGACATGGTTCATTGTCTCTCCAAATCCTATGGGTGGCGGCAACTGAAGAGAATTAGTTGGTAGCAGAACTGGCGCAAGACTCGTACGTTTCATGCGGTAGCACAGGTTCCTACGGAGTACAGGAGCTCAAAGTATTCGGGTTCAGCGGGTATACAGATTCTCACGGTAAGACCGACAGCCCAACTTGGAGCCTGTCATATATGATATCTCACGAGAAAAGAGACAACAAGCCCGCATCAACCAACAGTCACGCATGTTTGCCTCATCTCCAGGATGTAACCCAAACATCTCTGCCATTATACAACCACTTATTATTGGCCCATCTCCGAAGTTTATCTCTCACGTGCCAAACACACCATGTCGCCAACAAGGGTTTTTCGCGTAGATCTCGTCAAAACAAAGTATAGTTAGAAATCCTCCTCAACAATGCATTGAAACGCGCTAGGGAATGATCCTTCGTTATTTTCTTTTTCTTGGGGACTTGGCTGTTAGAAACCTGTCGTCAGGGGAAATGGCGAGTCTTGCGGAGCTGATAAGGGCTTGAGGGCCAGCAGAAAACACAAATTCCTCCAGTTTGTATTATTTGTCCTCGTTTCGAAGAAAGCTCGCTTGGCGGTTCTGATAGCTTCAATCATGACGAGTTACTATGGAGGCCTGGGGCCGATGCTCAATGCAATACTATGGGTTCAAGTCGTCATCTTTGCGATTTTCGTTGGATTGAGACTATACACGAGATCTCAGATTCTGCACTCTGTCGGGGCAGATGATTATCTCGTCATCATCGCACTTGTATGTCCTTCAGTCCTCTCCAATATCTCATCCTCACAATCTCCAGGTCTTCCAGATCATCTACTCTGCCTTCGTAACAGCCGGTACAAAATACGGTCTCGGTCGCAAATTCGCAGACATTGGCAATCCCGATGCATACTTCCGAGCCGTCGAGCTAGAGATATACAGCCAAGTAGCCGGGCTGATGGTAATCGGTCTTGGGAAATGCGCCGTTGGTATCTTTCTTTTACGCATCGTGCGGAACAAATTCCAGAAAGCGTTTATATGGGCGTTTCTAGCTGGGACGGTGTTTATCACGTTGTTTTCTAGTATTGTTGTCGTTGTGCAGTGTGATCCTGTGCAGAGGACTTGGGATCGACGGGTGCCGGGGACGTGCTGGATTGACTTTTCCAAGGTTGGCTTGACCGTGGGATGTAAGTTGCTGTTGTATGATACTTGGAGGGTGCTGACGTGTTTAGCTTGGTTCGTCGTTGCGGACTTTTGCTTCGCGATTCTTCCGTGGTTTGTCATCTGGGAGCTTAACATGAAGCGCAAAGAGAAGATCACTGTCGCGTGCGGCCTAAGTCTCGGTATTTTGTAAGTCATCACTCTCAACGATGTAGAACCATCCTGACTGACGATATAGTGCTGGTATCTGCGGTATTGTTCGTACAGTCGCTCTCAATGGACTGAACGCCAGTGAATACATCTGTATGTCCCCTCATCCCCCACCAGTGATTCATGTACTAACCTTGCAGACGACACAGTCGACATGCTCATCTGGTCCGCGACCGAAAGCACCGTAACAATAATGTGCTCCTCCATCCCCGTCCTCCGCCCTCTCTACGTACGCTTCAGATACGGCAGCCAAGGCGACAGCTCCGGCGCCGCGAGTTCCTACAAGCTCCCCATGTACGGCAATCACAGCGGTCGGAAATACGGCAACGGCTCAGTGCCTGGTACAGAAACAATTGGAGGTAGCGGACCATCAAACAGAACAGTCATTGCGTACAATGCGAATGCCAGCGATGAAAGTATTCTTCGTGATACAAAGACTCAGAATGATATCAGTGGGATTAGAAGAACGGATGAAGTGTCGATAAGTTATGGAAAACAGGATGCTAGGGACAGGGTTAGGGAGTGGAAGTAAGAACCCCTGGGAGATGTCCAAGGAGTCGCGATTCAGGAAGCATGTTCCAATCAACGGATGAAATGGATCCACTGAGGAATACTACTACGTATAAATCAGGATCATATGATCGATATAGAAGTAATTGGTATGGTAGTGAGATATAATATCAAGCTAAGAACTTTTTATCACCCGCATTATGTCTATAAATGTTGTCATACGTCGTATCTACCAGATATCCTCCTTCGAGATGTTAGTAACGGTGTCAACTCTGGATATGAAATGCTTACCTGATATCGCGCAGTATCCCTTAGACCCTTCACCTTCTCTGTTGCCCTCTCAACGGAGATATTACGCTGCTCGGCCCAGATTGAGATGAGTGTCGAGTTCACATCCCTAGCCATATGCTTTGCATCGCCGCAAACGTAGACAATCGCTCCGTCATCAATCATGTTCATCACCTCTTTGGCGTGAGTTTTGATGAGGTCCTGCACATAAACCTTTTGCTTCGTTTGTCTAGAGAATGCAACCTGGATATCGAAGCTGTCGCCGAGAGTATTTTTATGTTCCTGGTATAAGTTAGTAAGGGCGGCTGGACCTCAAGAGACGTTTGACTTACCCGCCACTCTGACTCGTAGAGGTAATCTTCATCGTGTCGTCTACATCCAAAAAACAACAAAGTCTTTCCAACATTCTTACCCTGCTTCTTCAAAGCAGCTCGCTCCTGCACGAAACCTCTGAATGGAGCAACACCAGTTCCTGGACCGATCATGATGACAGGTCGAGATGAATCCTTGGGGAGTTTGAAGTTGGACTTGCGAAGATGAATGGGTGCTTTGAACCCGGCGTACTTCTCCCGTGGACCATTCAGTTGATACTCTTGTGGTTGAGATTCGTGATTCTGAGCTTGTTTGAGAGAGAGAAGGTAGTTTGTAGCAACGCCCTTGAAGAGATCAGATCGGCCTTGAATCTCGGCTGATTCAACGGCGGCGGTGATAGAAACGGTGGAGGATTGGACGAGAGATGATGAGGATATGGAGTAGTATCGGGGTTGGAGCTTGCTGAGCCCTTCGACTATAGCTGAGAAAGGCAGCTTAGTCCATGGTTGACCACCGCTGAGCATACTCAACACTTGAGCAAGTGAAAGACATTTCTGGCTGATCTTTTCGTTAAAGTACACCTTGTCACTGCCAAGCTTCGTCGCTTCTGTCTTCGCAGCATCGGTAGGTGCAAACGCGGCAATGACGTTGATGAACTCTCGAGACACAGGTCCAGCGATCTCAAGGTAATATCGCAGCGCAGTAGCATATGTCGTCGGTGTAGGAACGGGGGACTTTGCTGTCGCCTCCCGACTAACTATCGAAATAACCGCATCCTTCTTCTCACTCAGCCCAAGAATGCTGAGAAGTTGGGTGACTTGTTCTTCGGAGTTGGTAGGCCAGATAGCGACGTGATCACCCGTCTCATAAGATAGACCTGAGTCACCGAGATCGATCTCCATGTGAATACAATTCCTATCCTTGGAAGTGAATACCTCGCGAGACTCGGTGATGCTGGCGATGTAGGGATTCGTGCTGCTGAACTGACGGTTTGCTGAGCTGGCATCAAGATGATCCGCATTTGCTTCACCAAGGAAAACACCAGGTGAGCTAGCATCCAGATCATCTCTCTCCAGAACACCAAATGTCGACTCGTACGCAACATCTCTCTCCTGAAGACCAAACTCTTGAACGAGCTTCGGCCACATATCCTGCTTCCAAGCCAGAAAGTCTTCTTCAGTAGTCCCAGCTGCATCATCAGCCTCCCCGACACCAGCAAGATTCTTCGCACCTAGTCCATCCAACGCTTTGGAAACACGTCTCACCATAGCGTTGTAATGCTCATACGTGCTATTCCCAAGACCGAAGGCAACATACTTGACGTTCTGAAGATCAACGTCCGGCTGTTCCCCATCTTCACCGCCAGTAATGTACGTATAAAAGTCCTGAGCGTTATCTGTAGGCTCGCCCTCCCCATACGTAGCAAGCACAAACATCAGAACAACCTGCTCTGACAGCTCAGACAGATCATTGTAGTCGTACTCCTCAAGATCAGCGACCATGGGATCAAGACCATAGCGAGAACTAGCTTCTCTAGCTAGTTTCTGAGCGTAGTTCTCTGCGGTGCCGGTTTGGGAACCATAGAATATGATGCAGTTTTTGCCGGTGGTGTTGCAGATGTGAGAGATGCTTCGAAGACTGTCTTCTTTTGAAGCTGTTGTTTCTTCTAATGTGATGGGTTTGGGGAAGAAGATGTTTCGTAGTTTGCCGTTGGATAGGTAGGTGATTGCTCCGAGGAGTAGAGAAAGAAGAACTATGAGGTCCGTTGAGTCGATGAGGGGAGATTCTGTTGTAAGAAGAGCTTCGTCCAGAATGGACTCGTTGGTCATGATGTCGATATCAGTCATTGTTTCGAATACAGCAGATTGATATGATTGATGATGATCTGCAACTATTCAGAAATCTTGAAAGCTTATTATACCATTTCGAAGTCATCGCGAAGTTCTCCATGGCCCGAGTATCCGGCGCGGAATCATTTTCCGACAACCGAACTTTCAATGACAAGTCAAACAGCCAATCAGAAGCACCATAAAGTCATCGGAACTTTCGCAATATTTCCGACAAGAATGTTTTCGACGGCAAGATCAAGATTTCGGTTACAATTGGAATACGGATATAGACATCGCGATGAGTTGGAGTAGCTGACAGTAAAGCTATCATTGTATTATGCTGCCTTCTATGTACCGTACTCATTCCTATGTAATGATTTATGCTCGCAGCCACAGGTCTCAACTTCATCCATGTGACCCGAATGACATGCAGTGAGGATCAAGCCGCATTCTTCCAAGCATCCTTGACCAAACTCCACGTCGCAAACACCGCCAGCGGCGAAACAAAAGCCTCGGGTATCAAACCATCTCTCAGACTCCAATGAGAAGCAACACTAGCCCAAGCCAAATTCTGAAGCATATCGCTCTTCCATTTTGCCTTCCATGTTTTTGTAGCCAGCTTCTCCTTATCTTGCATGGTATTCATCCACTCCAGCGATAAACGACCAATCTCAATCGTTGTAAACGCGGCCCAGGACCGAATTGCGAGGAATGTCAGATCTCCTTCTGATTTGGGTGAGCGTTTGAGGATTCCTTTGGAGGATAAGAAGCCAATTGCTTCGGAGACGTGGAAAGAGCTGAGGCAGAGGATCTGCGAGGCTTGGATTCCTATGTCCAACTTGTTTACTGGTTTTCCTGCGGATCGTTCGGCGGAGATGCGTTTGATGAGATCTCGGGCTGCCTTCCACATGTCCAAGACGCCAAAGAGGCGATTCATGATCTGCCATTCATCAAGCATCGCGCACAGTGCTCTTGAACAGTTTGCGGCTCGTGTCGTTGACGTAGCCATTGAGTTGAGGTGAGATATCTTGAAGAATGACTTGGAGAGGCCATCGAGTCTCTTGCCTTGAAGCCTTTGAAGGTACGATGCTAACAGGTCCATGATGAAAGTGACCAGCCGTACGGCCTCGCCAGCAAATAATAGGACAACATCTCGACTTTCTCGCGACTCAATTGTCCTAAGCAGATGTGACAGAAATTTGCCAAGTTGTATGTTTTTGAGAATTGGAGATTTCGTGTGACAGTCCGGAGAGGAGATCATGATGAACGGCCGTGCAATAACAGAGAATAAACAATAACGCAGATAGGGATAATCTGATATCTGATACAAGCCACAACAAGTCAACAAAGCATTACGTGGTCTTTTTGCAATGATACAGCATTGACTAATACTTCAAAGGTTCCGACCGGAACGAACAAAAGTGAAACTGATAACAATAGTGATCAACAAGCAGTTGAGTCATGGAGAAGCATTTGTGAAGGTGACACTCGGAATGCTCTGGTTCCGGGCTATCGCGTTCCGAAGCATGGGAGATAACGAGGGACGCACGCGTCAATTGATAGCGAAGCGAACGGCGCCTTTTTAGTTCTATCTCTTAGTGTCGGGTAAGTACTTGAAGGGGAATTAGTGAGTTTACTTCCGAAATGGGTAGTTTCTCATCATGCCGCAAGAGGAAGTCATCACAAACACCAAAACGGGACATCACAGCAAACTCATGTATCTCAGTAATTCAATGGTATTCTATCGATATCTACAGCTTAAAGACATTGACCTTGACACACTTAACCTGCGTCCAATCATGCAGCGCATCCTCGCCATTCTCCCGCCCAAACCCACTCTGCTTAATCCCGCCAAACGGTGTATTCGCATTAACGCTCCCCCAGGAATTAACACAGACCAATCCGCACTCAATCTTATCCGACACACGGATCGCCTTGCTGATGTCATTTGTAAACACTGAAGCAGCTAGGCCGTAGACATTGTCGTTTGCAAGATCGATGACTTCTTGCTCTGTCTTGAACTTGGCGATGCTGGCAACTGGGCCGAAGACTTCTTCACGGATGATGCTGGCTGAGGGTGCGACGTTGACGTATGCTGTGTTGGGAACAAAGTGTCCCTTTGAGTCGTGTGACTGAGATCCACCGTGGAGGACTTGTGTTCCCTCGGAATTAGCCTTTGCGATGAATCCCATGATCCTCTCCTTTTGCGTTGAGCTAATAACAGGTCCCTTCATCGTCTCCTGCAGCAACGGATCGCCCATGACAGCATCCCTCGTCCTCTTCGAAAACTCCTCTACGAACTTATCATAAACATCCTCCTGCACGTAAATCCTACTCCCCGCTGCGCAGATCTGCCCATTATGCGTCGTGATCCCCGCAGTCGACCACATAAGCGCATTCTCCCAGTCGGCATCAGAGAAGATAATACTGGGTCCTTTTCCGCCGAGCTCGAGCGTCACGCGCTTGAGGTTGGACTTTGCTGCGCTGGCGAGGATGGTGCGCCCGACGCCGACGCTGCCGGTGAAGGAGAGCTTGCGGACTTCGTGGTGGTCGGCGAGCGCTTGGCCTGCGACGGTGCCGAGACCGCAGAGGATGTTGACTACGCCGGGGGGGAAGCCGGCCTCGACGATGAGTTGGCCGAGTTTTTGGCCGTAGAGGGGAGCTAGTTCGGGGGTTTTGATGATGAGGGTGTTGCCGGCTGCGAGGGCGGGAGCCAACTTCCAAGAGGTAATCATGCTATACTTATTAGTACTAGATAGTAGTGAGGTGAAGGGAAGTGACTTACAGAGGGGTGTTCCACGGCACAACAGCCGCACAAACACCAATTGGCTCTCTCTTGGTATACGCAAGACCACTCTCATAGTCAATGCTCTGCCCATCAAGTTTATCAGCCCATCCCGCAAAGTATCTACACGTCTCCGCAGCTTGAGGAACACTCATCCCCATAGACATGTTGTACAAGATCCCCGCATCCACAGCCTCAATGGACGCAAAGTCCTGAACATCGCGCTCGATAAGATCAGCGAGCTTATTCAGCAGACGGCGTCGTTGCTGGGGAGGTGTAGTCTTCCACGTCGCTGAAGCCTTGCGCGAAGACAGCACAGCGCGGTCGACGTCGGAGGTCTGGGCGGCGGAGACGTTGCCGATGGGGGAGGCTGTGGTGGGATTTTCGATAGTGATGGTTTTGTTGGCTTCTGCGGGAGTGAAGGTGTTGTCGATGAAGAGGCCGGTGGGGACTGTAAGTCAATGAGTGAGATGCACGTAATGGGAATTTGTGAGTGTAACGTACGTGTGATCTTGCGACCAGCTGCGCCGGTGATGGTGAGTTCCGCCATATTGAGTTTGTGATTCGGCTATAAAAGAATAGTAATATCCACTAATCAGGATCCTATCAAATAGCCAAATGTCGACAACGGGCAGGCAAGAGAAGAGAAGCGCAGTGAAACCGCATGCATATTACTTATGTACATTACGACGACCATTCCACTCGGAATCCAGGATGTTGTGTTCCGGTATAGCACTGGCCATGTTACATGAGGGGTTATGCATAATCCAGGGTCTCACAAACTCCTCTTATTATTTGTAATTCCTTCACCGCGGTCAGATCATCTCCATATCTTACGTATTTCTAATCCACCGCCCTGCTTGAGCCGTTTCAGTTACTGAAAGGAATATACGATGATGTAGTATCAAGTGCCACTATTCAGCAGGAGCCGCAATGTGATGGAGAGGAATGAGTCCTCCGATTGGGCCGTGGCTATGGGCTCGGAACCGCAGTGGCGATTCCGATGCTGCGGAGTTAGTGGACGAAATAAATCACGCAGATGCGTACACGGGGCAATCAAGGCTATATCTCCGTAATCTCTAGCGGCCCGTTTCCGTGATACAGACGTGGGCTTGGCAGGTCGGCAGTTGGGTGCCAGGAGAGAAAGGCCGAGATCCGTGACGGTAACTGCATGGGAGGGGAATGTAACTATCCCGATCTGACATTTATTTGTCATGTCATTGAAGAGCTTTGGTATAACGGACGCGTAGTGAGGTCTAACTTGATTGGATCAAGTGGAGGATTGACGAGTCGCGACCATCTCGCGTCAGACCCGCACCTCTCAACTTGGAGAACTCTAGGGTAACCTGTTACAAATTTCCAGATGTTTTGATTCATCAATTTCACTGCCGGAGTCGTTTCGCAGTACAAGCAGCAGCCGACAGTTGTAGCAAAGAAATCCATTTTTAATCATTCTAAAATAATGCAAACACTGACTTACAATCTGATGCTATACCATGTCGCTCCCAATGCTCACAGCTTAGGTCCCTCCTCTTTACAGCACCCACTAGTCAACCTCGATGCAACATCCTTATCAGACGGGACATCAAGCGCCGGATTCCCCGTGAAGAAATCCGAAGGCGAAATATGCAACTGCAGCATCTCAACCGGCATGACCGGCCAATCCTCCACCCTAGGATTATGCGTGAGTCCAAACACGCTCCAGCACACAACATCCTGATTCAGCACATCATCACAGCGATCAGCCGCGTCGCTCACACCACCAATCTCACTCTTGCTAAGCAGCGTGTACCGTCCGCCCGCAAAGAACTCGTGGTCCTTGTACTTGGTAACCCAGAAATGCTTCTTCGCAAACAGGGCACGCTTGGCTTGTGTGCTGTTGGGGTCGGCCAGGAGGAGTTGTGTTGGTGGTGGTGTGATCTTGTATCCAACTGGCTTACCCGACACACGGTTCAGTTTGTTCAGGTTCTGCACTTTGAAGACCCTGTTGCTAAACGGCGCAGCATCAATGCCCTGAGAAGTGGTGATCTGCGTCTGACGCACTTCATACATGTTTCCATTAGGATTCGTCCTCTTGTCCATTCTCAAAGGCAGACTCTCCTCCTGCACGACAGTATTCTCATGACCGTCGATAGAAGGGTCGATGCGCACGCAGAAAACATGCTGATGGTTCTGAGCGAGGGCGCCGGGGCTGACCATGTTTCCCCAGGGCGCTGTCTTGCCAGGATCCATGTTTACGACGGAGACAATACCTGTTGCGCGGGCTTCCACGACGATGCCGGCTGCTTGGTCGAACTTGTAGTTGAAGACGTACTCGTAGTTGGCGAGGGTGATGATGAATTGGATTACTAGCTCGCGGCGGCGGGTCACGACTGCGCGGCCGGTTCGCCAGTCGGTGTGTTTCCAGCCGATGCCGTTGTCTTGCTCGTGCAGACAGATGACGTTCTTGGTCTCCTGCGCGGAGCCATCTGCGTCTGTGAGGACACCGTCAAAGTACTGGAGTTGTCAGTTATGGAACTCGTGAGTCTGGGGTTCAGCTTACCTTGATCACGCCGAGACAGTCGCAGCCGAGAGTGAGGTTGTTGACGCAGTGGCCAAGACCACCGTCGCCAAAGTCAAAGGCTTGCTTGCGGTGATAAGGTGGACGAGGATCAGCATAAGGAACAGTCTACAGGAGTTAGTATGTCTTTCGTAAGGATTTCTGAGTAAACTCACCATATCGCTGATGCTCAATCTGTAAAGAACAGGACGTCCATCATAGCGAATATCATGAATGACAGCTCCCTCACGAGGATTAAACGTAACCCTCATTCTCCACTTCTGCCACTGGATCAAATTCCCCTCTGTAATCGAGAAACTAGGTCCTTGCGGCTGCACAACCATCAAGGGCTTCAAATCCTTCCTCGTCCCATTCTCCAAAAGCTCAGGGACGTACTCTGCGCTCTGACAATGATCAATAGGCCCAGTAGCATAAGTCTTGCCAGTGAGGCTATCATCCTTGCCGCCTGTAGCTGGCTCATCAATGCGGATGATCTCCTTGGTAGCTGCGTCCATGACGGGGATCAAGGGCATAGGATAAGCGTAAAAGTTGGAGTCTTGACCCTTGCGAGCATCACGCGCAAAGACGAGTGCCTGGAAGTAGCGTGTGTTGCCATCTTCTAGATCTGGGGCGCCGTAGGGCCAGGGCTCAATGACTGTTTCGAAACCCTCGGGGAGCTTGATCTCCTTGAGTTTATCCTGAAACATCTTTGATCTCTTGCAAGACTCAACGACGATATCAAACTCAGCCCTAAAAAGTCAGCTTCACACTTGTACAAAAGTGACAGGTAAACTCACATAGTCAGACTGGCCTGGTGCTCCTCGCTGATAATCTCCTGCGCAACAATACTCCTCTTCGTGACATCAACCACAGACTCATAGTAAACCGACTTCTGGTCTCCACCAATGACATCGTAGAAAACCTGCGCGCAGCGATCAGGTCTCGGCGACGAAGTAGTAAGAGCCCCAGAGTGCTCAAGCTCAAGAAATCTAAGGACTTCTTCCTTGGGAGGCTCAAACAGGTACGACTGTCTGAAGAACAGCAGCGCACCGGGGTGAGACGCCTTGACAATATCACGAGCAAGGTTAGTCTCACGCGCAGTAAGGGCAGAAAGGGGATGTGGTGCAGCCATGGTTGGACAAAAAAAGACTCAGGACAATGGGTTTGTTGGTGCAATCAAGTCAGCAGAAGTGTATGTTTTGGGGCTGTAAATAGTACACCCCGGAAGGTCTCGTTCCGAGCGTTACACTCGGAACCCCCCTCGGAACGCGGAAGAGCAATCTCTCTTATCTCAGCCAACCCTTGTCAAGTGATAACGCAGCCCGTAGAGAACGACTACGACGTAACAAGTTAGCTCTTCCCCGCGTTCTTGATACGGCCCCTGTTTAGCGTTTGTTTTGGTCAGAGGATGTGATATGCCAGCCAGGGGGGTCCGCCCTGATATCTCTTTTTCCCTTATCAAGAATGATTTATATGAACGACACTTCCGTGCTTTCCATAGCTCCACTAACTCCAAAAGACAGTCGAAATCTATTATATAAATATTATTATCATTATTCTTTCTTGAAAATGGGCGAACTTGAAAAAGTTAACGTTGCTGTTGACAAGGACGCCATGAGTCTTGAGGGCAACACCCGAGTTTCGAGCGATGATGCCCTGCGTCTTGCGCAGCTGGGTCATACGCAGGAACTAAGACGACAGTATTCTCTATTCTCCCTCTGTGCTCTATGCGTTTGTCTCATGGCGACGTGGGAAGCTCTATCCTCTGTCGTCGCTACAGCTCTCATCAGCGGCGGAGCACCATGTCTCTTCTACAACTAGTCCGTCTCTTCCGTCCTTAGAATCAAGCACCACTAACATATCCAGTCTACTATCAGCAGTATGCTCAATCTGCATTGCCAGTTCTCTTGGTGAAATCGCTTCGATTTATCCTACTGCTGGAGGTCAGTAACCCCCTATACACAACTCTGTTAACTCGAGACTAACGCTTGAATGGTACAGGTCAATATCACTGGGTAGCTGCCCTTTCGCCCGCTTCCATCCGATCGACCGCGGCTTGGGTCACAGGCTGGGTCAGCATTGGTGGACAAGTTATTCTCACATCGTCTGCTGCCTTTGCTGCCGGGCTACAAATGCAGGCTCTCATAATCGTCAACAACGAGACTTATGTCCCTGAACGCTGGCGGGGCATGCTGTTCTACTGGGCTGTTCTAGTCTACGCCCTTGTTCTCAATATCTGGGGGGACAGACTTCTTCCGCACATCAATACTGTGTCGGGTAAGTACCCTCGCTGGCGGGTGATCTTTCGGAACTGACGGCTCTAGGTGCTGTCCATGTCATCGGCTTCGTCACCATCGTTGTTGTTCTTGGTGTCATGGCTCCCAAGAACACGGCTTCGTTTGTCTTTACAGAGGTCACCAACTCTAGTGGCTGGGCCGACGATGGTGTCTCATGGCTCGTCGGCCTCCTGTCTGCCGTGTATCCCTTCCTCGGGTATGTCCTCCCATCACACTCACTACATCACCATCTAACCATCACAGATACGATGCCGCTTGTCATTTAGCAGAGGAAATGCCACACGCCAGCCGTAACGTCCCCCTCGCTATGGTAGGCAGTGTGACCATCAACGGTCTCATGGGTCTCGTCTACTGCATCATCTTCCTCTTCTCAACCGGTCCCCTCGAGAAACTCCTCACAACACCCACTGGGTTCCCCTTCATGCAGATCTTCCTTGACGTAACAAAGAGTCAAGCTGGCTGCTCTGTCCTCTCTGTCATCATCACATGCACTGCTGTTGCGGCGACTGTCGCTGGAACTACATCTACCTCGCGAACCCTATGGGCTTTTGCGAGAGACAAGTCAACGCCGTTTGACAAACAGCTCAGCAAGGTTGATAAGCGTCTTCAGATCCCTGTTTACGCTGTCGTGGTTGTTATTGTTCTTCAGATGCTGCTTGGTCTCATCTACCTCGGCAACACCACTGCCTTCAATGCCATTCTGTCCATGTCGATTATTGGCATGTATGTTAGCTATGCTTTCCCCATCATCGCGATGCTCTTCGCCAGGAAGAATATTCAGACTTCCAATGGCTTTGGTCCTTTCAAGCTCGGACGTATCGCTGGCCCGGCTGCCAACGTTATCAGCTTGATATGGATCACTGTTGTTGTCATCTTTAGCACTTTCCCATCTGCAATGCCAGTCACACCGCAGAACATGAACTACTCCATCGTTGTCTTGTCTGGGTGGCTCTTTGCTGGTATTGCGTACTATGTCTTTCGTGGCAAATACAAGTTTGAGGTTCCGGTCGTTGACCTTGACGTTGTCGAAGGTCTTCGAGACGGAACCCATGACAAATAATTTGGATAGTGATAGTCAAAAACCCGAGAGATTGGTATTTACTTTCATTGCTCGTTATGATTGGAGGTCTAAATTGATTTGACACAATATTATCATGGGATTGGACGGGACTTAGGATGGCTCAATTTGTACGATACTTATGCAATGAACACGCTCTTTGATACTCATACTTGATAATATTGTTACAGTATTGTCCCGATAAGTTCCACCAAACCGTGACACTAGAACCCCCCATTGAACCGACTCAGATCATCACCCTGCCCAACACCCCCATTCTGATCCGGCAATGCCGCAGCTCCCTGGTCAAGCCCATTGACCTGACTCACCGGCCTCAACATATTATCCTGCTCAAACGCACTAAACAAATTCAGCAGATCCGTCTCCAGCCCAAACATATCCGCCATATTCTCATCCATAAAATTACTCCCCAATCCATTCCTCGGCCAATTCGTCGGAACAAGCGTCTGCTGCTGTCGAACCTCTGGCGTCTCCTGCTGCAGAATCTCCGCAAGTGCTGTGTTTCCCGTTGGTGTAATCGGTGATTCTAGCGATAACGCGCGATGGATCGTTCCTTTTAGTGAGCGCCATAGTCGTCGGCCTAGTTGTCCGTGTTGAGATAGATTCTTCAGAAGACGGACGGCGTCTTGGAAGCTTTGTCTGCACCGATCGGCAAAGACATCTGGGCCGTGGCATACTGCTAGAAGAATTGTAGCCAAGGCGCCTTGGAGGAAATAATTAAACGTTGCTTTCTGCCGAGCGTAGATATCGCTTGTCTCGTTCAGATTCACTAGAACCTGGATCGTATCCTGTGCGAGACTGACAACCAGTTGAGCTCCTTGCATGTCAGAGCGTAAGTTCTCAGCGCTCATGACATGATGTCGCAGAACCAAGTTTCGGATGTAGTTCCCTCTTAGATAAAGGAGCGTTCTCAAACGTTGTAAAACTCGAGGTTGATGACGCGGAGCCTGTGAGAGACGAGGATACACGAGCTGTAGATCCTCAGGTATAGAGTGGAACCACTTCTGCGTCAGAAAGTCAAAGAAGTCGACTTTATCCTTTGGAACTGTGAAGGGTGAAGAATCAAGCGGGAGGTCCTCCCAGACTTTAGAGCATAACTTGGCGTAGGAGACCATGCATCGAAGATATGGATGCTGCTCGCTCTTTGAATGGTCAATTTATGCCTCTACTAAGAAATGAGAGGGAACTCACTGGCTCTGGACATTGGGGATCGATGTCTCGATCGGAAATGCCGAATGATAGGCTAGTACCGTAACTCCACCTTCGGTCTAGAATGTATACACACCAGAAGCAACGAAGTGCTAAATCTCGTTCCGCTGGGTTCTTGAAGTTTTCAAAGAGTGAGGTTCGGCGGTGAAGACCGATTTCGAGACATTCGCGACCAGCGTTACCGATCGCTCTCCAGGCGAGCAGGTCTTCGCCGCAGTGAAACCAGTAGATGCTCTAAATATCGTCAACAATCATAAAGAAATGGTGATGAGGTTGCTCACCAGCATGATCATGAGTTGAAGTTCTTGAATGTCGATAAACGCCTCGCCCGATACCCTGCAAATAACAGGCTCAACCTCATCGATCAACTTCTTGCTGATATTATTCAGCCCCTGCGCCTCGATAGCAACAGATGAAGCAACCGCCAACTTGATAGCCTGCACATCCTTGAGCGTATTCTCCCCCGGCGTCTGAAAAACAGAGACCGCCTTGGTCGACAATTCATTAACGTCAATGAACGGATAAACGCTCTGGATCTCCTCGTTATAAACATCCAACAGCCTCTGAACCTCTGCAATTCCCAAACTCGCCAGAACCTCTACATCTTCAACCCCTGGGGAGAGATGCTCACTCTCAACAACAGGTTCAGTCTCACTAGGTGATTCAGCAGGTGTGCTTGCTCCAGTAGCGTTCGGCTCTATTCCCATGCCCGTTAGGGAATTTTCTGCGATCTGGAAGCTATACGCTGAGCGCGTGGGGCCGACGAATTGAGGCTCGCGCGGTTCATTGTGTACGTTCCGGATGTCTTTGCGGTATGTGGATGGGTGGCCTTGGGGAGTGGACTTTGTGGAGGAGAGGGTTATGTGCGGGAGACGCTGGGATACATCTTGAAGGGCTGATGTAAGAGCGTTTACTTGGTTCTGGAGGGCGATTACTTGTTGGCTTAGAGATCCAACGTCTGCCCTGTGAAGTGTCAGTGATGGATTGGGAGATGGATCAGACACGCACTGAGGTTCTTGAGTTGAGCGTCTTCGCGACGGTTCAGCATCTTCCTTTGCTGGTTGAGCCGTGGGCGCAAAGATGCATTCGGCTTTATTAACATCGCATCTCTTACAGATCTCATCGCCCTCGTCCCTCACACACTTGAGTTTCTTCTTCTTACACTCATTACTACCAAGGTCAGGTCGGTTTCAATCTCAAACCCTTGGGGAATGGTCGCGTACCAAGCTACAGGCGCGTATTTGGCGCGTTTACTCCGCTGAGTAGACGACGTAGCCGACTCTGCGATGGAGCCTATCCTCTTGCGACCAGGATCCATGAGTCATTTCTTGGGAATCGCGTGTAGTTGATTGAGGCGCATGAGATATGGGGTGTTGTAGTGTCGAGGTCGCTAAGGAAAAGGGCGGGGCTGCCTGTAATTATTTCTATCTGGGGTCGCTTATCAATGATATCCCGCTAGACCAAAAGTGACGACAGGCGCAGACACTGCTGATCTGCGCCTTATCAATGCTTCACGCTTCACTGGACCTTCACTGGACCACTTCTTATCGTGCAGAAATAGAGTTTGAACCTTTCTCCAAGTGGTTATTACTTCCACTCGCTGACCCCCACTAGCCCTCCAACTGATCACTATCTCGCAGTTCTTCTAATGCTACTGAAATTATGCTGAGGTAGTGTTTGCAATGCAATACCCGTTCTGTTCAGTAGTCTCTTCTATCTGATAATTTCTACCGGGCACTGAAACTTTGTCGTTCAAAAGGCCTGTCATCCTGGCGCGTATTCTGAAGTATCCCTAGCACCTTTGAAACCGTTGTTTGCCCCACTCGTAGGTCATGCGCGCCCTGTTGCATGCTGGCCCTTTTGTAACATACCTTCTATAATCTCGAAACTCCAATAGTCTGAACCTCACTGACGACCAACTCACTACCGCAACGACTTGAAATGAATCATATAGTTGTGAAATGCCTGCGATGCCAGCATATACCTCGCATCCGAGCCATTAAATACTACTCCTCTTCCTACCGCCCCTCAATCGCCGCAAAGCCTACCTGCGACATTAACCATATCCGCAACAACGCAGATCTCTACACTCAAAACTGTCTTTCAAGAAACTGCCCCGAACTCGCCTCCAACCCATCCCGCATCGTCAAGCTCATGCACTACCACCAGGCTTTGCAGTACGCTGCGAAATCTTTACGCGAACGCGCAAATGCTTTGCAGAAGGAGCTTCTAGTGCTGAAAAAAGAGAGTAAGAACATTGACGGAGCGCTCAAGGAAGCGAGGGAGACTGAGGCAAAGCTTCTTGAAGTTGAAGAAGTGGAGGAGGATATCATGAGCAAGATAGAAGAGTTGGCGCTGGCGTTGCCGAATCTTGCAAGTAAGGACACGCCGAAGACGGAGTTTGAGCCTATCTGCCGTGTCAACGCCGACGAAAAGACTATTCAGATCAAGGACAGCAAGGGAAAGCCAATTCATCACGTTGAGGTCGGAAAGCAGCTTGGCATTTTCGACTTTGCTTCTGCTGACACCACTTCCGGCAGGAGATGGTATTACCTCGTCGGCTCCGGCGCCCTCTTAGAACAGGCACTCGTCTCCTACGCTCTCAACTTTGCAACTCGCGAAGGCTGGACTCCCGTCTCGCCTCCGTCTCTAGTCTACTCGCACATCTCCGCCGCTTGCGGGGCTCAATCTCAGGATAGTAGCGGTGAGCAACAAGTGTACAGCATTGCGCAGGATGAGAAGGATGAGCCGGAGATGAGTCTGGCAAGATCAAGCGATATTGCACTGGCTGCAATGAAAGCAAACACAGTAATCTCGGAGGACGAGTTGCCACTCAGAAGGGTCGCTGCTTCAAGATGTTATAGGCCTGGGGCTAGGCCCAACACGGAGGGACGGCACAACGTGCATGAGTTCACCAACGTGGAGTTATTTGCCTGGACGAAGCCAGACGAAGAAGAGATGGAATACTTCTTCGACGAAATCATCGACATCCAAACTGATATCCTCTGCGCCCTCGGTCTCACAAGCCGTGTGCTCGACGTGCCAGTGCACAAGCTCAGCGCCAGAGAAGCCCGTAGAGTCTCCATCGAAGCCTTCTTCCCTTCTCGCGCTGTGGGTGACACACCGGATGAGGTGCACGACGCTGCCTGGGGAGAAATTGCCTCCGTAAGTTTCTGCACGGATTACCAGAGTCGACGATTGGCGACGAGGATAAGCGACGCGGCGGATGGGGCGTTGAGGTTCCCGTGGACGGTGAGTGCGACGGTGCTGGCGGTGCCTAGGGTTGTAGCGGCGTTGTTGGAGATTGGGTGGGATGCGGATGAGGGGGTTGTGAGGTTGCCTAAGGTGTTGCATCAGTTTATGGGCACAAATCGGATTGAGGGCCCCAAGATGAAGTGAGAGTAACGTGATCAACTGTAAGATGATCCTTGGTGCTCTCAGGACCTATAGTCGGCGGTAATCATCTCCGTATCTAATTCCTTAGTATCAATCTTGTGGTGTGCGGGAGGGGGCATTCATTCGTTATCAAAGGCCAATGATTCCGATTTGCCGAGCGCTAAAGTCGAGGCGGCTGGCTGTCTCACTATCTGTTCTTATTTGACCGAACAATATTCACACGACGGGCTTCTTTGTCTCCATCCTTCGAATCTTGAAGCTTGAATACGTTCGACACCGAGGGTGGCATAGCAGCATTCCTAGACATAATTCAGATTCCGTTACTAGCTTAATGAATATGATGTAGAACTATTGTACCATTCATTTCCAGGTCGATTATATAATCCTGATCTGCACTTGCTCACTGCCCGGCCACGCAAAGTTCTCCAGTTCTGGTTCGATAATACCTTCGGGGTGACATCGAAGGTCTGGACTTCCACTGATAGTGCAGAATCCAACTCGTTGATACACATCGCCGTCAATCCGTTTCAAAGCCAGACAAGCACAATCCACTCGATCCCTAATCTCGATACCAGCGATCGGGGCACAAAAGATTTGATCCCCCAAGTTCAGATCATCGTCCTCAAGCGCGCAATCAGGCTTGAAGAACTCCAGCCTAAGCGAGGGGTCAAGACTGTTAATGGTCCACAAGACTTGTCCCCCAGGATCTTGGGTTATCTCAGCTGCTGCCAATGACGTCTTTATATCCAGGTATCCACTCCGAACCTCGCCTGTGGAATCACTCGTCGAGGGTTCACAGCTAGCTTGGACAATATTACATGCTTGCTGCGGCTCGTCGCCGAGCATAAGTGAGTGAAGCAAGATTGGCCCGATCCACCACCAGCTACAACCTGAATCAGTATCGACACTGGCCCAGGACCACGAAGGTGCACGATAGTACCCAGGTCTGTGGCCTACACCGCCTGATCTGGGGTCGTTGTAATTCGAGACATGGTACCAGCAGAGATCATGGATAAGAGTGTCCTGCCAGAGTCCAGCGAGGTAAACACCCCCTCTGACTTGCTTCCGCTGCTGTGCTAGGCCTGACAGCGCCGGAAGCTTATCAGCGGGGTTGGTCAATTGGCGGCTCGTGTATTCATGGACGACTTGCTCCCACCACTCAAGAGCCCTTGTTTCATTGTCTGGGGGCGGCCTAGCAGCTCTTTCGATGAAATGATATCGATGCCAGGCCGCCTGTTGCCTCTTGCGTCGATCTAGGTGTCCGCATCCGCAGGTAATGCATGTTTTGCATCTCCACGTGATGTCAAACGCACCAAAGTGAAGCACACGCGGTGGAAGGAGGAATCCCTGAAGAGTCCAGCCGCGCGTCTCCAGACTTGGGATAACCTCTTGGTAGTGATTGAGGGGGTTTCTGATGTATATAGAAGCTACGCTCCCGTCATCAGTGATGACATCCCTTTTGTACTCGTGAACTGGATCTCTGGAGAAGAAGCCACTGTTCATGTGGTCTGAGAGGTCGGCGGAAATGGTAAAATAGGAATTCTGATATGTCCTCGCCATGTTGGAGTTCTCTTGTGCAAAGTCATGTCTTGTAGCTTCAAGTTCGCTAGGTGTTATTTCCGCAAAGCTTTGTAGGATACATAAGCTATCGATCCAGAGATACTTTACATTCATTGACTGGCAAACTGTCACCGCATCCTTGAATGTAGCAGGTAGACTCTCCCACTCGATATTATTCATATGACTTTCGAGTGTTCTTGTCGTTGTTTTGAGCTGTTTGTGTATAGGATCTCCCCAGCGATGACTCAAGCAGACGTAGGGGTACTCATCGCCTCGGGTCTCTATCAATCTGATAGCTTCATCTTGAGCACCCTCAACCATAAGCAACCTTTTTGGTAGCAGGACTCTTTCTGTACCAGGTTTAGGGCAGGTGTGCGTTTTCAAACACTCAGATACCCATTCCTGAGCGCATTCAAAACTTTCCCTAGAGTTTGTGTACTCCCCAACAAGGTATTTCCTACCAAGGCAACTCCCTGCAACTTCAAAATCATAGGCCTTTTTGTCCGCAAAGACATCAAAAATGACCTCGCGGTCTGATAGTCGAATGGCAAGAGAATCATGATTCTTTATCAAAGTCATTTCCTCAAGTTCCGTCTTCTCCTCAGCTGCGTCTGTAACCAACACCTCTAGTATGTCGGGGAAGTGACCTCTCACACAATCGAGGACGATACCTTCATAAATGGAGCATAATCGACACGAACTGGCAGATGAGCGTAGTTGAGGAAAGGTGACGCGCTTACACGTATGGAGTACCCGATGCGCACACGAGTTCTTGATTGAGACCTTGTTCCCGGGGAGAAGTGAAGTAGCCATCTTGGACTCGGGTACCTAGTGAACTGAAGGGGATCTATTACAGATCGGCTGGTTTGGTTAAGGGATAGACATTGGAGTTTATGCTATTCCTCCGTAAAGTTGCGGTCGATCGTCCATCTTAGGTTGGGCAGCAATGCACGTCATCATGCAGAGACGGACTATCCTAAATGCGGTACAAAGGCATGGCTCGTAGAACAGCTTAGGTATTGATTCTCGTACTATTAAGAAATGTACGAAATACTCGAAGGTCAGATAGGAAATAAAAGTAGGGACTACAGATATCTTCTCCTGCCCAAGTTCGGTGTCTATTCCCCCAGGCGTGTGATTCTTGCAGGGGCATCTCGTTCACTCTCCAAGACCGTAGACACTGGCCAAAAGCCGCGGCAATATTCATCATTTGATAAAGTGTTTGGATTGCAGGAAAAACGATGGACTATGTTGCACGTGTCAAAACATTCTCCGCCTCTTCCATGACATCCCAAGCATAAAAGAAGTCCCGTATCGGCTTCGTAAAGTCAATCGCGTCTGGAGGAAAGATACCTTCTCCCCAGATATCTTCAGCTCGCTTTCGTAGTACACCGGATATTCCGGGTTGTGCATCAGAAAGCAGTTGAGTAAAATGGATGCGATGCTTCAAAATGTCATTGTATAAACTCAAACGCTGTGCGACCTTTTCTGGGCTCTGCATGTCCTTGAAGAGAGCCTCTAGTGTTGCTGCTTCTTCAATCGCGAGAACAGCGCCTTGTTCTATGCATCCTGTTAGTAGTACATCACTCAAAGGGTTAGTAAACATGCCGTGAGTGGGCTGGGTCGGATGTGCTGCATCGCCAATTATCACCGCTCTCCCGCGAGTTTAGTCATCGCGTCGACAGATGAGGGCTAGAGCTGATCTGCACTTGTTGATCGGCAATGACGCAATGTGTAATACGCTGGACGCGCTATACGCTCGTTAGTGAAGCGCAAGGACGCTAATTCCCCGCCTGCAGCGCTCCATAAGTCCCTTGTTGGCAACCGAGCCACTTTGACCTACGTTGGCTCTACCATATCGCACTCAAAACTCCAATCTCTATCGCAGATGACAGAGGAAAGAGGGGAATCTCATTCAGTCTTACTAAAAGTATATCTTGAAAGCAAGTCAGACAGGCTTGCATTAGTTCGTTCTTGGACGAATAAGCAGCTGTCCTGAGATGTCAGCGTAGCGTCTGCTTCCGCGGTGATTGGCTTATTCATCCTTCGTAAGAAACATGCATACGCCATGGCTTCAAGACATCGGGTGAGCTGGACAAGCTCAAGTTGCCCAGCGGGGCCGTGGCTTAGAAGTCCCCGAGAATATAAATATGACCGCAGCGACCTCCAATATCTTTGCATGCTCACTCCACATAAGTTGTATCCATCATGACTGCAACGTCTCTGTTTTCGCAGCTCAAGGCTCACCTGGCCAACACCCAAGCCAAGATCTACTCACCTGATGCAAAAGACTACAAGAAAGCCGAACAATGCTTTGTTGAGATACCGGTTCAGACTCTTGGTGTAGTCAAACCTCAGAGCAGCGATGAAGTTGCTTTAATAGTGCAATTCTGCTTGGAGCACAGCGTCGAGTTCAGCGTGCGAGGGGGAGGCCACGACTGCGCCAGTCGAACATTGGTCGATGGTGCCCTTGTTATTGACATGCGAGATATCAAGCACGTTGTCATTTCTGAAGACAAGAAAATTGCAAGAGTCGGTGGGGGTATCCTCAGTGGTGAATTGGCCAGGGACTTGGTGAAAGAAGGTTTGAGTACGCCTACGTGAGTAGCTCGGGCCAGCTTGACAAGTTGCGATACTGATCGAAGAATCCAGTGGCACTGTCGCGAGTGTAGGATACACTGGATGGGCTACGCTCGGCGGCTACGGACCGTTGACGTCGCATCATGGTCTCGGTGTCGATCAGATCATTGGAGCAAAGATCATCAATGCTCGCGGAGAACTCCAGGATGCTAATGAAGAACTGCTTGTCGGCATTCGAGGTGGCGGCGGCTCACTCGGTGTAATCGTTGAGCTTACTATCAAAGTCTACCCGATCAACAAGGTACATCCGTTCCGCATCCCAAAAGGCCACAACTCACATGTTCAGATCCTATCGTCAATGATCATCTACGACTCAACCGACCTAGCCTCAGCTCTAAACTCCTACACCCAGCACTACGAAAAGCTTCTCGCATCAGGCCAACTCCCTGTGTATCTACAACTGCAACCGATGATCGCCCAAATGCCAGGTCAACCCGTCAGTCTCATGGTCATCGCGACATGGCACGGCGAAGACGAAGACCAAGGCCGAACTTGGATAAAGAACATAGCTGGGGCAGCGACTTGCGTGATGGAGAATACTCAGGAAATTACACTTGCGGAAATGCTTGAGAATAATGAGAAGTTGGTCACCTGGCCTTCATACGGCCGAGTCTACACTCTCAACTGTAAGACCTTGACTGAAAAGGCAATCAAGATCCTAGTAAAGCATTGTGTCAATGCACCAGGCGGAAGTCTGATCTTCTCATATCATACGCTCCTCTCAGCACAAGAGCCTGAACAAATATCAGTTTTTGGCAGCAGAGCTCGTCATCATATGTTTGAGATCTACGCCATTCTTGCAGATAAAGATATTGCAGAGGAGCGGGTCCAGTGGGCTGCTAAGGTCAAGGCTGAGCTTCAGGCAGAAGATGTGGATAATATCTTGGAGGGGTCGTATATATCGCTTGGTTCTCATGAGGACGCTGATGTCAAGAAGATCTATGGGAAGCATTATGAGACACTGGCGGCTTTGAAGAGGAAGTATGATCCTGAGAATGTGTTTAAGCATAGCGTTCCGAGACTGATGCTTGCTCAAGAGGGGGATGAGATTGTTGAGGCCTGAGTCCAGCGATGGAGATGGGATATTCTGTACTTGGGTGCTTACAACTGAAAGAGAGACCTCGGTATATACTATAATAACAGTGCACCCAGTCTGATCATTCTTTGGACTAACTGGTTGTGGTTCGATGTATTGCTGGTACTACTAAAACTGTTCCAACGTTTCAAGAAGTTTACTAATACAGGCGAGAATTATGTTCTTCTAGGCCCTAAGCTCTCGGCCTATCTTATCGACATTGTGATGGCTTACAAAGAATGGATTTAAGATTTTCTAAGGCTCAGGATATGAAAGAGAGCCTGGCAGTACAATACGTAACAGACATCTTGCTTCACCCTACATATAGCTCCTGAACCACTCCACCTCTCTCGCAATAAGATCAATACGAGCTGGGATGTTCCTAACACCATGGCCCTCCTCAGGGTACGTGAGAAGAACCGATGGAACACCCTGCTCGATCAGACCGTGATGAAACTCAACAGCCTGGCCAGGGGGAGTGTTCTTGTCCAATGCCCCACATACCAGCATCGTCGGCGTCTTAGTCTTGCGGACGTGGTGAATCGGTGAGCGAGATAGATACTTTCCACCAAAGTCGTGCACGTCATCAGCCAGAAAGTCTTTGCAGAACCGTGCAAGATTACTGGTGAAGTGCTCGCTGACCCAGTCTGTCACGGGACTCGTAGGTATCGCGGCCTTGAAGCGGTCCGTCTGGGTGATTAGCCAGGCTGTCATGAAACCACCGTAGCTGCCCCCATATATTCCAAGTCGACTAGGATCTGCCAGGCCGTTGTCCACCAGATAATCGATGCCGGTCAGGTAATCTAGAGTATCAGCGCCGCCCATGTCGCCATAGACCGCCTTGGCAAAGGACTGCCCACGGCCCCACGAGCCTCTTGGATTGGGCTCAAATACAGCGAATCCTGCATCTAGCAATACCTGCAGCTGCATATCCAGGCCTAGATATCTGGGTCTCCAGCCAAACACTGGTCCTCCGTGGATGTGCATGATGGTAGGGAATGGTCCTTGGGTAGGTGGGTGGAGGTAGTACCCGTAGATCCCTAACCCGTCTGGAGCTTTCCACTTTACAGTCTGTGCCCGGCCTAGCCTTCTGATCCTTTCCTGCAGCTCAGGTGAAGCGAATGCCTTGACAGCTCGGACGCCAAATGAAGAAGCCACCACCAATGTCGGAGGCGTGAACCAGCCTTGCTGTACGAAAGCAACTCGAACGTCCCCATCATTATACCCAGAAACCTGAGAGATGCCTTCTCCAGCGACACTGAGTTCCTCACTACTCCAAAGCTCTTTAATCAGGTTTGTCGACCGCTTATACGCAAAGACTACATCTCGCCCGTCACGCAAGCCAGAAGCAACAAGGTCATCCTCTCCCACCCAAGAAATGGCACCCACATTGACACCGCCAGTGTCGATCTGTGACACTTGACCCGTCGAAGCATGGAGGATGTGAAGGTCGCCTGTCAAGATAGCTCTATCACTAGCGACCCCCACCGCAAACGCCACAGATGTGCCGCTGGGAGAAGTCGTGAGCCAGTCCATCGGGAGCTCTGAACCAAACACGCACTTTGCAGCTCCAGTCTGCAGCGAAACCTCGCAGAGTGAAGCGTGATACCAATGCTCCTCTCCCGGAAGATCAGAGCACAACGCCATGATGGCAGTGTCAGATAGCCAGACAGCCTGCCAGATGTTGATTGTCGCTGAGGTGACTTGTTCTGACACACCTGTTGCCAAGCAGTGCACCCAAGCGGTGCGATAAGCCTCAGCGGTGGGCATCGCTTCTATTGTAGGCATCCAGCTGTACCCAGAGGCGTTCCTTTCAGAACCCCGCGATGCCCGCCCTCCATCCACGCCCGCCAGGTCAGCTTCCAGACCGGCCACGACTAATAGAAGCTTTGTGCCATCAACCGACCAAGATAACTGTTCCACATTCCCGGGAATCTTGTCTGTGGACTTTATGTTCTTGGAAGCTAGGTCCAGGACCTGCAACTGGCTCAAGCCATCAACTTGGGACAGAAAGGCGATGGTTGTACCGTCAGGCGACCAGCATGGTTTAAAGTCTGTGCCACTCTGGTTCCCGAAAGTAGTTATGCTTCCGTCGTCGGCGTTGATTATAGCCAGTCTGGTTGACCCGCGGCCTTTGAGATCCTCGTAAACAGTCACGATGCCTGCGACATTCTTTCCGTCTGGAGAATAGGCCACATCCCCGAACTTAACAGGGGCGTCTTTGGAAGGTTGAAAATGTTCTTGGTGTCGTTTCCATATGTCATTGTATATAGGTGTTGTAGTGATGTCCCTCGTGGTCACCAGCGCTGGCAAGTCTGCCGTTTTCGTCATGGCGGTCATGGTCGAGAGTGATATGTTGCGCTGGGTGAGTTTCTGCATAAAGCCTGATGATTTCGAGGAGGATCACAGATTTCTGCTAGGTGCGATTGCTTTCATATCGTTGACTGACTTAATTTAATAGGTTTCAAACACGCGAACGAGCTTGACGCGGGGTTTGGACCAGCTCCTGTTCTGCTTACGCTTACGTTCCCCGCCTTGGAATTGTAGGTGAGATGATAAATCCCAGAAGCAAGGCATTAGGTGATGACGTAGAGATGACGACAGGGTAGATTATGACCAATTAGAGGTATAGTATATTCAGCAGATATAGTAGAGCTACTATAGGACATTTGCCATTTGAGATGAGTTAAAGTATAAAGCTTAACTTATGACTTACGTAGCTTACCTTGTCTACACTCTTAAATTAAATAAATAGAGCCTAAAAGCCTGGCGAACTATCGGTCCTATGATTGGAGGACGAATACGCAGGCCTTCCATGATGACAGGTTGTCATCGAGCTCTCATAGACTTTGAATGTAGTGATGATGGCGAAGACGGAGTCCAGATTATAGCAGAGATTCTGCAGAAGAGTATGAGAACGGCTTAAGTTGACGCAACAAGTAACTATGCTGACCTGATTCAAGATTGCGATGCGGTCTACACGGAAACCCTATCGAGGCTCTCCTCAATCTCTCCCTCATCTACGCGAATCCTGTTAGGCAATGAGGGAAGATTTACTCATAATGAGCAACCAGAGTATCAAGGATGAAAACGCTCCTCTCATTTTTCCACTTTGCATCTGAAACTTTAACAAAGCAAGAATGATGCCGAAGGTTCGACAGCATTGTTTCGGCACTTGCAGTTCGAGCGACAAATAGTCGCCTACCATCGCTTTGATGAGAGCGATGAACGGAGTAAATCGACCCAGTTTGTCTTGGCTTCTCTTATCTTGCAGCTTCTGAAGCAGAACCCCCGAAATTTTGACCACGTTGCCCAATTGTGTGGTTCTATGGTCAAGCGGGAGGCGTGGGCTGAGCAGTCCTTAACTGTTCTCCTTAGACTGCTCACCACTAGAGCAGAAGAATCGAAGACTGAAGTATTTTTGGTAATTGACGGCTATCATCCTTCCTTGCTGAAAATTTTCCACGTGCTCGGGAATATTCCTTGTCACAAGGAGCGCCCTGTAGCTTGGAAGGTAGCTCTCTTTGCGAGCAGCAATGATGACATAGAGAGAACACTTAGCAAGTTTGGCAAATCAGCATACTGCACTGTTAGAACAACAAGGCCGCAAATTAGCCATACCCGATCAAAAGCCCTGACGGAACAAATTTTTGTCGAAAAGCCATATCTTCGAAAACTCGAAGGGGACATTAGCAGAATCATCCACACCTCGGAAAGCAACGTCCAGCTAGAGATGACCATGTACAAACTTACAACTCTTCAGACAATGCAACTTTGGACATCCACAGCTCTGGCATCCTATTTATCTTCCCTTCCTTGCAATGTCGAGGCGTTTGTTTTTACAATGGTTGAGAGCCTGCCTAATTGGGCAAAAGGTCTCCTGGGCTGGATGATTCATGCACAGCGTAGGTTGCAACTCACAGAGCTGTCAGCCATCATGAACATTTCCACTACAGAAGAAGAACTAAAGAAGGACGACATGATAGTCAATGCTTCTGCAGCGATGGTGTCTGCACTAGGTCCACTGATTCGCACCACCGGAAATGAAGTTTCTGTCAGCCATGACTCGATCAGAGACTGCCTGCTTCAAAGCTTACGCTCAACACAACAAGGGACACTTTCAGACGTCCATGAAGATGGAAGTGATGACAAAGGTTCTATAGTGGAACTTGACCCACACACGGCAGTAGAATCACCGACACAAAGCCGCCTGGAATCCCCATACAGTCCCCACATGGCTATCCGGAGCCAAGACAATAGTTGCCTACAGATTGGGATACCTGATGATGAAGCAATTGCGATTTACCTTCTCAAGTATCTTACATCCAAAGGCATCCAACAAGCTTGCGACAGCCTGTCGGCAAATGAATGGCTAGAGTTGCCACAAGACTCCATCCTGCGACTAGCATGCTATGCTGTATCGTTTTGGCCATTCCACTATCGAATCGCAGAGGACACCGGCTGCGATATAAAGCCTTTCCTGGGGCTTCTCAAGGATAAATCCTTGGTCAAGAATTGGCTATCTTTAAGTCTTATCCTAGGTGGCACCGAGATTCCGCCAGAGAAAGAAATTTTGACAAATCCTCTTCATCTAGCTTGTTTGCTTGGTTTCCGATCCTTGGCCAAAGAGCTCAAGCCTGGATATGATGACGACGATTCCTGGGGAACAGCAGTTGCTCTAGCCAGCTGGGGAGGACATCAATGCATTGTAAAGGACCTACTGGCTACAGGTCAGCGACCTATGAACCTGAGGACGGCACTGGGCTATACTTCCGTGAGGGGGCACGATGAGATAATGGAAATCCTAATCCGTCACGCGATAGATCTGGATTCTGGTCTCTTGTGCGGAGGTGAGGTCTTTTGCCAGGCAGCAGAACTTGGATTTATGAACCAATTAGATCTGATTCTCAAAGGCGGGTACGAGGATATTGATAGGACGTCGGAAAACAGCACTGCTCTGCAACTTGCAGCGAAGAATATGCACTCAGGCGTCGTTTCTTTTCTCTTGCAGAATGATGCCGATCCAGACTCCAGAGATGCAGCCGACGTCATGAAACCCATACTGCATGCTTCAAAGAATGGAGATATTGCTAGCTTAGGGCTCCTTCTTGGAAAAGGGGCTGACAGACTGGCTGAGTCTGAGCTGTCACAAACTGCTCTCCACCTAGCTGCTACAGGAGCGCAAACAGAGATCGTGAAGATGATCTAAGACGAACCAGAAACTTTGGAAGTCCAGCAACACAAAACGGGAAAGACGCTAAAAAAGACTCCCGGTATCAATGACTGTGATGCAAACGGGATGACCCCGCTTATGATAGTTAGCAAGAGCGGAGGATTTGCTATGGCGAAGATTCTTCTAGAGCGAGGAGCAGTGGTGGATCTCATCGACGAAGCTTCTCACACAGCGCTTTACTACGCAGTTGTTCGCGGCCACAAAGGCATTTTATCCTTGCTTTTAGAGTACACTGACCACGGAAAGCCACTTCCAGACGCTTCGGAGGTCATTATCGAGGCTGCCCGGGCCGGTTTTGTCGAAGTCATCGACAGCTGCCTTCAGGCAGGGAGCACCTGTGTTGGAGAACATGGGAGTGACCGCAAGTCCACGGCACTTCATTTAGCAGTTAAACTTGGAAGAAGAGATGTGATTTTCCTTCTACTTTCTAAAGGCTTCCCTGTGGATGAACGCGACGAGGAAGGTAGAACGTCTCTAGAATTGGCTGCGATGGCTGGAAACCATGAGATTGTGTCTCTTCTCCTCGATAATTATGCCAATGCCACGGTTAAAAGCGATGATGGAAAGAGTATTGTCACCCGCGTCGCCAATCAGAGAGGTATTGAGTTTTCCTCAGAACACGCCAGGGTGGTTGAGATTTTGCTCGAGCGAGAACAGTTTGATCTCAAAGAACACGACGAGGATGACAGAAGCGCTCTCCACTATGCAGCTTGGAACGGGAATTGGAAAATTGTGTCCGTTCTTTTACGACAAGGAGCTGACCCATCAGAGAAGGGTGCTTGGCTCTGGAACGCTTTGCACCATGCAGCTGCTTGCGGGAGCCGCAAGGTTGTTGAGCTCATTCTGGATCAAGAAACAGTCGATCTTACCGACACTGATGACGAAGGTCTGACAGCCATGCATCTCGCGGCATCATTCAATACAGTTCAAGTGATGGGAGCGTTGTTAGAAAAGGCCCCGGAAACAATCAACAGTGCTGCAGAGGATGGAAGAAGACCGATTCATATAGCGTACAGAAATGCAAAGGCACTCAAATGGCTTCTGCAACATGGAGCCGACGTCGATTCGCGAGACGACACGGGGCGGACAGCTTTGTTGTTGGTAGCCGAATACGGTAGAGATCACTTGAGGGAAGAAGCTGCTTTTCTTTTATCATACGGCGCAGATCCCAATGCTCAGGATGAAGCAAAACGAACTGCTCTACACTTTGCTGTTTTGAATGGCGCTGAAGAGCTGGGGCGCGACCTGCTTGACCGTAACGCCTCCAAGACTTTCATGAGCGACTCTGACTTTATTTCCATCCTGCATCTGGCTATCAGTAAATCGACGTCACGTTTCGCGAATATTGTCCTAGAATATGTGAGTCAGGCTGAAAATATGCCTCTAAACACTCGAGACGGCGAGGAAAACACGGCATTGTTGCTCGCAGTGAAGGAGGGGAATGAGGACGTTATCGAGAAATTACTGGCTCTTGGAGTGGACACGGAGCTTCGAAACAACATTGGCGAAACAGCGCTGGCAGCTGCTGTAAAAAGTAAGGAGATGAAGTTGGTGAAGCAACTGCTATCAGCGAACTCAGACATTAACAGTGGCGGCGGCGCATATCCTACGGCCCTCCATACAGCTGCCCTTGACGACAGGCAAAATATTGTTGAGGAGTTGCTCCGGCTGGGTGCTGACATCAATGCCGAAGGTGGATTTTACAACACGGCTCTCACAGCCGCGGCTGCAATGGGCCACGAGGAAATTGCCCTTCTTCTCCTCGATAGTGATGCCGATATACACAAAGACGGAGGCGTCTTTTCCAACGCCCTAGCTGCCGCCGTCTACTCATCATCTCTAACTCTAGTTGCACGGCTCTGAGAAAGAGGTGCCAGTGTCACCGCCACTGATATCCAGGCCGTTCGGCACTGCATATAGCTGCTTGGGCATGCTCTTGTGACCTCTTCACTACACTCTTCGGAAGTAGTTCAAAAACAGCTCCTGAGGCTGATAAGCAAGGACGAACTCTCTTACATCACGCGGCAGTCAATAGAGACGACGGAGTGTTTCTCTGGCTACTGGACAGCGGAGAGGCTGAAGATATGAATGTCCCGGATTACGATGGCTGGACACCTCTTCACTGGGCTTGTCGAGTAGATCAGTATGAGCAAGTCCATCATCTTATCAACCTCACCAAGTCAAAAGATGATATTAACGCGGCAACCAAAGACGGATGGACGCCTAAAAACATTGCTGTTTTCCACGATGCCGAATATGTTCTCGAAACTTTAAGACACGCCAACACTTCAGACACAGAAGGAGAGTCTGGATTAGAGGACGAGGCCTCAGAATCTTCGGGGAGCTGGACTGTTGGGATGTGCCAACCGGGTTTTACCTGCGATGGATGTTTTCAAGCGGTAAGTAGAGCTCCATTCTCTCCTCCAAAACAGGGAAACGGAATTTCTATATGGTGCTAATCCGAAATAGACTATCTATGGAATTCGCTGGCATTGTAAGAAGTGCGAGGATTTTGACTATTGTTTCAAATGCTATTGGACGGTGAATAAGACACATTTTGGAAAAGATCACGAATTTGAAAAACTTGGCGATGGACCAGAAACCAAGCCAATCTGGACAAATGGAGACGTGTCCGAGCAGGAAGAGGAGGAGTGATATAAATTATAGCAGTTGGCTAGGAAAGTAGGCAATCAACATAGGCTCTTTCTGATAGGAACCGTCGGGCCGCTGCTGGTTCAGGTCTCTATTTACTCCAGAATCGTCATTTCCCTTAGTCCGATAAATAGTTAATGCGGGATTAATGGCTTGCCGTTCATGACAGCGGGTCCAGTGTTACATGTCACGACAAACAGACCAGTTAACAACAACACGAGATACATATCACATAACCTGTTTCTTTCCTCTGAGTACATAGCAACCTTCAGAAAAAGCGTGTAGATGAAGTTCTAGAATATCCACAAAGAACTTAATATGGTCTGGAAGCCGTTGGGACGGACCTTGGGACCGCCGTCGACGTTGCAATGGAACTAGAACCTCGAGAAGAAGATGTTTTTAGTCTTCAACCTAATCCAGTGGCTACATCGAGAAGTATGCGTCCCTTGACTCAGGAACCGTTACATGAGTGAGTGCAGCACAGGGCTGAGAGACCGGGATGGAAAAGCGGAAAGATTGCTGGGTCAAGTTCGCGGTGGATAGACATGAATATGTACAGAGGCTGGACTGGGCTCGGAGCGTAGTTGATGCGGTTCTAATGAGTAAACAGGAGAGGGACGTTTGGGACTGGCATCGGCGGAATTGTAGGTGTGAGAAAGAGAGGGTGTTTGTTAATAAAGTTACATCCCAATATAAAAGCAGAGTCACTAGGGAGTAGTAGATATACAGAGAAATCTAAAGATTTATAGAATGAAACCTCTTATTATCCTGATTATAACTTACGCGTCCTAGCAGGTGGTATCTAGAGTATGCCTTTTATCTCGTATAGGTATTTATGTATTTAGCACTCTTGTTATTAGTATTCGTTAAATTTCTATGTAATATCTATCAGCAACGGAGCAAGTGATGGCCTGGAATTGATAACAGCGACAAATAGCACAGGCCATTTGAGCGTATCAAAGGTCTACCAAACGAGCTAACAGTGTTCGAAGTCTCTCGGAGAAAGCATCGGCACCCGGCGGGCTGCGGTGCTTTTAGCAGAATTTTGCCGGCTACCACGGGCAGGACTTCCTCAACCAGTTAGCACCATGGAAGGAAGCCGAATTCAAGGAACAAATTAGACCATGCAACCGTCAACAGTATTCAGGGCAAGATTTTCTTGAATGCAAAAGACTTACTTGTCAATAACAAAACCTCAACCCTCGGTAAGTCGCAGCGCTGATGTTTGCCTTACGTATGAGAAAGGCCGCATTGGCGATAACATCGTCTTGTCCAGCGGGGACTTTCTATATAGACACATGCTCTTGGCGAAGGCGATATGCTTGGAAACCCGATTAAGCTCATAAACACAAATAGTGAGCAGACTGCAGTTATTTTCGAAGCTCGCCCTTAGCTTCTATTGGCCTGGATGTCAGAAACTAAGACGTAATATTTTTCTTCGCTCCGGAGATCCACTGCATCCACTACCTCCACTAAAAAGAGAAACAAGCTTCGACAGGATCCCCTTTCTTCTTACCTTGAATTTTATCTCTACCGCGCTCTTTAAATCTCTTTGTTTTTCTTAATATCAGAATTTCAGTCTCTTTATCTGACAAAGCAGCCAAAAATGTCATCCTCAAGAACAGAAGTGGGCCGATCGAGTGGAGACAAAGAGGCAGCTTTTTGGTCTGCACAGGAGGATGGTCCTGAGACCAAACCTTATGGCGGCGCAGCTACAGCCCAACAAGAAGCTGCTCGCCGAAAGGATATTGATTTTCGCCAGAGGTTTGGTGATGCTGGCCCCCTTGGTCTCTCTGGGTTTGCCTTCGCGACGTTCTTAACAGCCTTGGTCAACCTCAATGTCCACGGCGTGACTATTCCAAATATTGTCATTGGACCAGCTCTGGCTTATGGAGGCCTTGCTCAATTACTTTCTGGCATGTGGTGAGTAGTTGCTTACTCAAACAGCATGTTCGTAGGTGAATTCTTATACTTCGATTAGGGATATCGCCAATGGCAATACAGTCAGTGCCACTATTGCCTGCTCGTATGGCTGTTTCTGGATCTCTTACGCCATTAGTATGATCCCCAGTTTCAACGTCAGGGGCGCTTATCCCAGCCTTGCCGACTACAACCACGCCAACGGACTATTTCTTATGGTGCGTCGCTGCTACATTTCCCTGCTGAACTACTCCCCAAACTGACATTCTGTAGGGGTTCTTCATCTTCTCAGTGGCTATAACTCTGTGCTCGATGAAGTCGAATGTCTTTTCTCTGACGCTTTGCCTTCTTGTCAACTGCACCTGGCTCTTGCTCGGGGTGGCAAACCTCTGGACTGAAGAATCGGGCGCTCCTAATAACGTACTACTCAAGTGCGGCGGCGTGACTGGCTTGTTGGTTTCATTCACGGCGTGGTATCTTATGTATGAAGGTTTGGCGAATAGACAGAATAGGTAAGTCTCCCAATGAGTGTGTAAGAGTTGCACTGACACGTCGGCTTAGCTTTGTTCTGCCACCTAATCCTGATCTTCCGTGGAATCCAAGCCGCAGATCCCTTGGCTCACATATAAATTAACCATAATTCGAGATTAGTAAATAAAATAGCAATTTCTTCACTTTATGCAGCAAGGCCCTGGCCTCATCCGGAATGCTGCTCCTTATGCAATAAGCTCTAGTGGAAGACAAACTGAAATTTCAAGGTCATAATCACCGAACTCGGCGATTCTGCCAGAATAATACTACTCTTAAAGTCCAAAAAGAACTAACACTGAAAGATAAAAATAGCAGGACCTACTTCATTTGGCCCTCACTTGATGAATTTTAGCAATGAAATGATAATAGTTTATATAAGTTGCCTCTCTTGTATAAGCACATTCACAATCCAGAGCGATCTCACTCCATAGAGGAAGGATTGTTACCAGCTCTGCAAATAGACATAACCATGGAGTCTTTGAACAGGGGCGGCTTGTGAAGTGACAGGGCTTACTAGAAACACCAAGATGTCAGATGGCAACTTCGGAAGTCGTATGGATCTTCTTGAGCATCAGTGCCTGAGTTTATACGAGAATGCCTCGGAAGCGAAAATCATCATACGTAGAAACCTTGGAGAAGAAAATCCATAACCTCTAATCTGAGTAATACAAAGGCTTTGGTAAATTAGTATATTTTATCCTGATTCTAGGTACAGTATATTACTTTAACACCCTGGCTCAATATCATAACAGCAAGGTACTAAGTATCCATGTCAGCAGCAGAGCAACTGTCGATTACCCTGTAAAGTGAGATCCCAATGAGAAGGAAAAGTCACTGATAAGCTGATCTTCGATCGTGCACTCTAATTGGCTTGACTGACTGCTTCAGCGGGTCAGGGTCGGATCTCAAGCCAATGGATAAGGCTCGATTAGCAGTGAGTCGCTTAGTCTTGACCCAAAGCGGAAAGCAGCGCGTCGAGGCTCGGATTCGCATTGATCTGGCGGGAATAGTGTCAGAATTCGTAGAAATAAGCATATGCTCACGAAATCGACATTGCTGACTTTCGTCATTGACTATGGAAGCTGCAGTATATAAGACTCATAGGAGCCTGACGATGGTCCAGGTAAGAAACAGTAAATCTTCTGCATTCAGTTTTATCTTAACCCAAATACGGTCATTTTATCGACAATGAAACTCTCTAACAAAGCCGCATACCTTCTCAGCCCCAACAGTCCTCTCATTGAGGTCAAATCTGCACCTGTTCCAGAACTTGGACCAAATGAACTACTCGTCAAAACAGAAGCCGTTGCTATCAATCCAGTCGATGCTGTCAAACAGTCCATGGGCAACATGATGTTTGAGTGGCTTGCATATCCCCTCATTCTCGGTTATGATGTTGCTGGCCGGGTTGTGAAAGCTGGGGCTGATGTTACCCAATTCAAAGAGGGTGATAAGATCGTGGGACTGGCAGTCGGTATGGATAAGCGCGGACGAAGACCTGATGAGGGCGCTTTCCAACAACTTGTCGTGATCAGAGAGCATTTAGCTATCAAGGTGCCTGATGGTATGAAGAGCGCAGATGCGAGCGTATTGCCCCTTACTGCAGTTACAGCTGCCTGTGCGCTCTTCCAAAAGGATCAACTTGCGCTTCGAATGCCCCAGACCAAGGCGCACCGCAAACCCACTGGTGAGACGGTCCTGATTTGGGGAGCTGGCACGAGTGTGGGGAAGAATGCAGTCCAACTTGCTGTCGCAGCCGGCTACGATGTCATCGCCACGGCATCACCCAAAAGCTGGGATACAATTCGCGGTCTCGGCGCATCTGCAGTATTTGACTATCGCGGCTCTTCAGTCATAGACGATGTAGCAGCAAGTCTAAAGGACCAGAAGTGTGCAGGTGCCGTAGCGATCGGTCAAGGCTCCCTAGCAAAATGTGTCGACATCATCAAAACGATTCCCGGCGCTGCGACGAAAGTAGCCCAAGTCACCCTTGATATGCCAGCCTCGCCACCAACGTCAAAGTTATCCATGGTTCCATTCGTCGCAAAGTATTTCTGGATGTCTTCAACAAACAGACTCAAAGTCTTGACCAGCGGTGTTGGAAGCAAATTTGTATTCGGCACAGACATAATCGAATGGGATGTCCATGGAGAGATATCAAAGTATCTAAGCGAGGCTATAGAGGGTGGAGAGTATCATATGCCTTCAGAAGCCTCTGTTATTGGAAACGGCTTGGAGATGATTTCTGAGGGGCTGGATATGGTGCGAAAGGAGAAGCTTGGCAAGAAGATAGTTGTTGAATTACAGTAAATTTGCTTTATTCCTTGGTCGGAAACTTAGTATCTGGTGCATCTCCGTTTGATTCATCAGAAAAGATTTATGTATTCTTACATCGCGACATGTTGCTGAACGCGGTTTCTGTTCTTGCCAATAGCATGCACCGAACGCTATATCTGCGCCGCTTAGGTTACATCACCACCAAGGAAGCCTTGACTAGCCTTTAGTATTTATGATTCAGTCAAAGATCGACAAGATCAGGTGTCTCGAGTTTGCAGCCTCACATAGCTGTTACGTATTCCTATTCATATATCATGTACATGTTCATATCCACTATAAAGTTTCTTATTCATCCTCAGGTGATACCCTTATCCCTTAGCCATATGCATCGATCAAGTAGTGAAGGGGTTGAATTCAACACCAAGACGGTCAGCTTCAGTCTTAAGCTTCTTGTTCTTTCTAGTCAAGTGCCACTTGATAATAGAAGCAAGTGTGATACCAAGACTGGCAAAGACAATCTGCAAGATCATAGCCATGGTGTATCGAGGTTGATCTCTGTCGGGGAAGAAGTAGGGTGAAATAACGTTGCCGAGATGACCAAAGATGTTGACAATGGCACCACCAGCAGCACGCTTCTCAGGGGTCTGACCGAGGGTTGAAACAGCCCAGGTGTACTGCAAGGTGTTGGCAGAGAAACAACCAGCGGCATACAAGAAGGTCATGGCGTATCGGACTGCAGCGTTGCCAGTAGCGACGGTGACGATGAAACCGATGACGGAGAAGGAGAGGGGAATGATGATGTGAAGACCTCGATCCTTTCTGCGATCAGAGTCCCATGACACGTAGAAGGTGCACAGGGTACCGAAGACATAGGGAGGAGCAGTCATGAGAAGGGAGGTGACGTTCTCACCAAAGCCTGTTGATATTAGAAGGGTTCAAGTGATAAATAGAGGATTGAACATACCAAGACCTCGGACAATAGTGGGGAAGAAGTTGTTGAAGCCATATGACGAGGTGATGAAGATGTTCATGAACAAGAACATGTAAAGCTTGAGATCGGTGACAGCAAGCTTGAGTCCATGCATGACAGTCGACTTCTCCGAGAACTCGACCCGATCGTCGAGAATTCGCGCAGCAGCAAGCTTTCGCATATCCTCGGTCATGTATCGCGTAGCACCCCCGGTAGGAGAGTCGGGGTAGTTAGGCAACACGAAGAAGGCGGTGATGGCGAAGAAACCGCTGGCAGCACCTTCAATAATGAAGAGCCACTTCCAGCCAGCGAGACCCATGGGGCCGTCAAGGCCGGCAAAGACACCGGCGGCGATGAGGCCGGAGAAGGCTTGGGCGAGGACGAGGCCGGAATATAGGAGGGCGACGCGGAGGGCGAATTCTCGACGGGTGTACCAGCAGGACATGAGGAAGACGGCCTGAGGATTGTGAGTAGGTGAAGAGGTAAAGTGTTAGACGGGAGGGAACGTACACCTGGGAAGAGAGGAGCCTCGACGATACCAAGCACGAACTGGACGCCCCAAAGGCCACCAGCGCTCGTGCAAAGCGCAGTCAAGGCTGAGATAGCAGACCAAATGAATGCAGCGACAGGCAAAAAGATAGAAGGTCGAACGCGAGTAATCAACATATTAGACGGCAGCTGAGCAAGCATGTATCCAACAGTCAAAACCGCCACAGCAGTCTATAAAGTCAGCACCACGCACCACTCCTCACCACTCCCAAAACATACCTGATAATCTCCCTCTCCAAGGTTAAGATCCTGATTAAACGTGTTCAAACGCGCCTGCGCAATGTTTGTTCTGTTCAGATAATTGAACATGTACAAGATCCAAAGCTGAGGCAGCATCCACATGTCCAGCTTTCTCACGATCTTCTTCTCTAGCTCCGCTGCGTTCGGCATGCCCAGGCGCGCAACATGATTGATGTCGGCGAATGCATCTGTGACTTTCTCCTGTGCGATGGAGGGCGCGTCGTTGAGGTTTGACACGGTCTCTTTGTGGTCATCGCCACCAACGGTTGGTTTCTCGTCAGGCATGATGAACTACCTCAATGAATACAACACACTAAAGATAAAAGGAGGAGGAGGAGGAGGAGGAGGACAGAGAGAAAAGTCTGTCTACCGAGCGCCGAAAGTTTGTTGAGACCGCCCTGTTTTTATATCCAGCATAAAACTTCCTGATCCAAAACTCAGACTCCACAGAACAAGACAAACTCCACTGAAAAAGAAAAACAGGGTGCTGCGTCAAGACTGCGGGGGAGCGATGACCGGGGATATCATTTTCTTGTAATAGAAGGTGCTAAGAGGCTTGGCTTGTGTAAACTCTCACGGCCAAGAGAAAAAGCCAAGAGTAAAGCTAAGTTGGTAACGGTTATACTGTGGGGGGTGAGTGATGTTACTGTCGGCGGAGGACAGGGACGTATAGGGTTAAATTTGGAGTAATTCTCGCGTAAGGAGGCTGAAAGGCGACGGGAATATTCATGATGGGAAAAGTGTACGATTACAGCCTCAACTCCTCACGCTGGCTTGGAGAGATAATGACTGTCCAAGATCTTCACCCGAATTGTTAGGTCGAGGATGGCATGATCGTTTCTCAGCTCCTCTTGGCGAGTGATTTTCCCTCCCTTCCCCAGGTCTTGGTCGGCGACCACTTCAACTGCTGACTCTCACACAGCCAAGAATCCTGCATCTGGGGGTTTGTCTGTAAGCGAAATCCCCTCACTCCACCGTCAGTCGTTCCATCTCCGCGCCAACTCGCCTCGCAATTGGGGTTCAGAAATGCCTCTTTTGTCTTGGCGGCCCACGGGGATAATCCGGGATGCTTAGGAGAAGCTTTTAGAGACATGGGATTGGGGTCTTGGCTGTAGCCTGGAGAGGAGTCTCATGAATCAGATTCCTTGCGCGCGTAGCAGCGCGTGGGGTAGAGGTCCACATGACTCGGGGAATCTGAGGGGAATATGAGGTTATTTTTGAGTTGGAGATGCTTAAATCTCGGTGAAGGTACAATAGGCGAAGGAATGCCAAGGTGAAGTCTCGGTAAAATAACAAGACCCGCGGGTTGACCTTTGAGACGTGTCATATCACAACAATGCTTAGGTTGAGTACGCGGATTTTGTAGCTCAATTATTCTGTCCCATATTTCTCCAGGCGCTCAACGCCAAGGATCTTCTCCACGCAACTCTGAGCCTCCGCTTTTGGGTTTACAACAAACGAGACATTCCTCGTTGGTCAAAGAAAATGTGCTCGGATGGGGAGATTTACAGTTATCGTAGACGGCATACATAATTATTCTTGGCTTTACTCTTGGCTACATAAAAGAGAAGGAAAAAATCGGAGCCGCAAATGGCCAAGATATTTTATGTTGTTCCAGAATAGGGTAACCTTGTTGTGATGCATGGTTCAAGTGGCGGGGAGACGGGGAGATCCACTTGTACACGGAGATAAGTCCGAGTCTCCAAGACCAGAAGATGGGGTAATTTTATGGTGGAAGTATTTAAGCAACGAGCTTCCCGAAAAAGTCTTGGGTGTGGCAGCTTCTTCACTGTTGGTTGTTCTATTACTCAATTTGGAAGAGTCATGCATACAATTACATTACACGATGATCCATCGTCAAACACGCTCGTTTGTTGTAGTCACAAGCACAGATGATCAGTTAACCCTTCATACAACATTAATTCTCTAAGATACTAAGACATGCCGATCCCCCAGCTTTTCAGACGATCCCTTCCTCAGACTTCTTCGTCATCCCTAATAGGTATTCTTGGTAGCCAAGCCCCAGAAGTAAGCCACCCACGCGCCAAGAATAAGCACAATGACGGCAGAAAAGTTGATAACACCCAACTTCTTATGCTTCTCTGCATGGCCCTCACTCTCAAACTCCCGCTTCTTCTCGTTGATAATGTGCCCATTCGCAACTCTCTTCTTACGACTCCACTGAAGCTGTCCGATAAAGTCTGTCGCGAAACCCAAAGCAATCATGATACCTGCGACGACGACGGAGCCAGCTGCTAGTGTTACGTAGAGAATAGTGACGTTGTCGTATTTGTTCTCGTCGCGATCTTGCAGAACGCCTGCGATGAGGCTGACGATGATGGTCATGCTGTTGTTGATGGCGATTTTGATGGCGTAGCCTGAGCCAAAGACTTCTTGGTACCACATGCTCGTGCGGATGCTGTCGATGATGACCGTTGGGCCGAAGGAGCTGGCGACTGCGAAGATGCCGAAGCTGGCTGCTGTGCCGGAGACTGTAGGACCCCAGGCAACAAGACACATGGACAGGAGCATGCCTAGTCCACAGACGAGCATGATTGTGAGACGCTGTCCAAGCATGTCGACAAAGATGCCGACTAGCGGAACGAAGAAGAAGCCGAGATACTGTGACATGGAAGAGTACCAGCCTGCCTTGACAGCTGAGATCTTGAACCGCTGCTCCGCCAGCTCAGTGCTGTTGGTAGAAAACACATTTGCCGTTGAAGTCTGAAAGAGCGAGAACAAGCAGACCAGCCAAAACGACCAAGGCAGAGTGAGCATCTTTCCGATCTCAAACTTCTTATTATTCTCCGTCAACTTCTCCCCCGTCGCAGGATCCCTCGTCCCCGCATATCTCTTCTCACACCACCTCGTAAACCACCAAAAGAACAGCGTCGCAACGTTTGTGAACAGGTTCATAAACACAGCCATCCAGTACGCCCAGCTGAAGTTACCGAGATTATCAGCGATGACATTAGCTGTCGCTTTTCCGACGAAGGATCCGATCTTGCCGATGCCTAGCTCGAATGCGAGTGTGGATGCGAAGCCGGAGGAGGGCGGGAACCAGGAGGAGAAGATCTTGTATTGGGCGACTTGGGTCGCTACGTCGCCGAGGGCTTGGATGACGATGCCGCCGATCATGAATTTGTAGGAGCGCACTTGGGTTGCGGCTGCGACAAGGATGGCGCCGATGGAGAAGACGGCGTTGCCCCAGAGCATGGTGCCTAGAAATAAGTATCAGTTGGAGTTGGTGATTGGTGAGTTGAGGGTGTACATACTAGCTCCACCATAGCGATCTGTGAGAATACCGCTGACGAGGATGAGAGCGGTTTTGATAAAGTTCTCACTTGTATCAAGAACAGCGTACTGAGTATTCGTAATGTGAAGTTCCTGTCTATGTCAGTAAGGTTCTTCATGGATAGATGGTAGACATACCTTTTTGAGGGTACTCTTCAGAGCACCAGTGACGCCACTACTCCAATGCCCCCCAAAGCCAATCATACTAACGATGACGACAGACAAGATCTTCATGCTCAGGGGCACAGGCTTCTTGCCATGGTCATCACTCCCACTGTCTGAGTGGTCAGACACGGGAGAGATGGTCTCTGTCTTGAGCTCTTTGGACTCCATGATGCTCTGATGACGAAAGAAGATGAGATGAGATGGAAAAGATTATCAGATAAAACAGCAACGGCTGTCAGGTCTTTATCAGATCAATCTCAGTGGGGCATCCTCTATGTTTATATTTTCCAGACAAGGTTTTCGTTTCTCACGTTCGCAAGCTAGGGAGTGCTAGCGGCCCACTTGGCGTGTCACTCAAACTGAGTCTGGACCCTTCGCATTGCCCGAGAACCATTCCATTGAACGGTAAAAACTGTTCTAGAACGAGTCTAAAAAGGAAGATGTTTATTAATAACGGGCGTATCCCCGGAAATACGTTTACCACTTTATTACCAAAATCTCACGCTCATGACTCTTCAAAAAGCAATTCTCTTTTTTAAAAACACATCGAATTTTTTGATCTGATAACGCGCGTTCCCCAGTAGCTCAGAAGCCCCCCCTAAATTTTACCGTGCCTTCGGTACATGGGTGCATATCACTGCCGCAAGGAGCTAGACCCCCCGAAACCGCCTGACATCGGAGCGAAAAGGTTTATCACAGTGAGACACCAAGACCCGCATAACATCTCCTCTCATCCTCCAACTTTCTCACTGTGAAAAATACACCAAAGATCATCGCAGCTGATCTGATTGATAACAAACACTAAAAAAATGGCCTGTTTATGCGGGTGCATCAATCAACTGATTGATAACTTTGATCCGAAAACGGCCGCCGGCCTCGCCTCATCCCTGAACAAGCACCTCGAGGCCGTCCGCAGCATCCTCACTAGGAATAAATCCCTCGCCAAGGAGGTGCGCTACCAGATCATCCCCAGCAACCAGCGCACAGCAAAGATTCTGTCTCTCCACTCTATCGATCTTGTCAAGATTGAGAGGTTTCATAGCGTGTTTAAAGATGACGTCAAGGGTTTCTGGGTGGCGCCTGGTGATGCCTTACACCAAGAGTTACGAAGGCGGATCTTGTGTATTACGATATTTCTGAGGTCGAAGGTGGATGATAATGCATGGGCGTCGCATGATGTCGCGAATCTCATACAGGGGCGTACGTTGTCCGAGTTGAGATATGCGGGTAGTAAGTATATCAAGATCGCCAGGCGCCTGGGAGGGATTGGGTCGATCCTCTGGCTGCCGCTAGAAATACCGGCATCGACGTAAGTCTTCTTTGGGAGTGGACCAATCGGCTGTGCTGACGAGTCTAGTTATGAGCGTTACCTTAACATGGATGACGCCGAGGCCTTTGATCACATCCAGAACCTAGGATCCGACGCGCCGGACCTGGACCTTTTCGTGCAGCGCCTCATCACGGCTCAACTTGACGGTCGGTGCCTTACGCTTATATCCACGCGATTCCCCGCTAACTAACACGTGCTAGATCCCTCGCTTGCATTGTCACATCGAAATTTACTGCTAGAGTATGGAGACTGCATATCACCAGCCGAGCAGGGTCTTCTTCTGCTGCATGCCCTTGGCGGAAATGACATTCCGCTCGATCTGCTCAAATGCGCCAAGATTCCCATGAGACGATGGACCAATGAAGGCGAGATACACAGCATAACGGCCTCCGATTTCGGGTTCAGTGCTGAAATAATTGGGCTGTTGTCTAGTGATGAGCGTCTTGCGGAATTGGGTCAACGGCCGGAAGTTACACAGCAAGCTTTAGAGGATGGCACGATTATCTGGTCTTTATCGCCCGATGCGCAAAAAGACCTTTCTCATCGATTGACACCACAAACAACGGAAGATTGGGCGACGACTGCGCTCAAGTTGCTGTGCTTTGCATGTCCTCCTTGCTACGAAGGCAAAGTCAATTGGTACGCCCAGTACGATCCCTCTCAGCCCTAGCTTGATTGATACTTGAAGCTTTGACGTCTCAACATCGTTGACTAACATTCCTAGGGCACTGCCTCTCAAAAAAGCGATATGGAATCTTCTTGACAAAGCGACAAATCAGAAACGACTTCCTTCATCGCTTCGCGCATGCGTCATCGAGGCTCTCCTGTTCTTCTGCGAACGCGACCTCTTCGCGATTCGCTACGCAGCCGTTGAACGAGCAAAGTCGCTTCTTCGCAAAAACATGTCGTTTTACTACCAAGCTTCAGTTACTCTGTTCGACAGCATAATATCGCGCATTGACGGAAACTTTCAGCGGTCGGAAGCTCTGATTGCTGACTTTTTGGCGGCGGATCATGAAGGGAACACACGATCAGATAACGCGCTCCGAGGAAGATTGCACATTTCTAATATTGAGAACAAGATACATCGGTATGACCCAGGAGTGGCATCGACGATTTATAACTGGGAAGGAATCCATCCGCTTTCGACGTTTGAGATTGAAGTTACGAGGAGACTTCAAGGCGTGGCGGCAAAGTTCTTCCATTCTATCGGAGACTTCAAGACCACTAGGGCGTCTTTGGAACAACATCTCTGGCTCAACTCTACGATGCCGATAAGACTGAATACGCGGTTACTTATTGTTACAAGGCTGGCAGAGATTCACTGCGAATTGCACGAGTACGAAAAAGCGCTCGAGATCATCCAGGTCGAGCTCGATGGCATGACTGCACGCAAAGGCCGTCCGTTCCGAAGATTATCCATGGCCAGAGCAGAAGGCTACATCGGCCTCAGCCGCTTATCCGACGCAACCACCGTTCTTCAAGAACTCATCAGCGTTGAACCGCCTGAACTCGATGACTTAAACGACCAAGTCCTCCGCGTGCGGCGTCTAATCCTCTCAGCGCGTATTCACCACGAAGGCAACAACTTCCCCGAGGCGCTACAGCACTGGCAGCTCACGGGTCAAATGATCGACAGTTTAGGGATATTCAAGTCACGACATGGCTGGACACTCGCCATTGTACAAATATCAATGGCGCATGCTCATATTGCACTGGGCAATGAGGACCTTGCACGACAGGCGTGGAATGCAGGTGTCGAGATTGCGATGAGGGAGAGGTTTGAGTATGTGTTTCCTGTGCTTGCGACGACGTGGCTGCGTAAGATTGTGGGGGAGATTCATGAGGTTAAGGGATGGCCGTTGAGGGTGATGTTGCCGGGAGGGAAGTCGGATTTGACGTGGCTGTAGACGACGTGGTGTTGTTCGTGTATATAATTGGACTTATATTCTTGATGTCAGCCATGATAGTAATTTTGGAGAAAGAGAAGATTTCGAACTTGCGAACTGCAAAAATGAAGAGTGAGTGACGCAGGGAAGAATTTAGGTATTTAGGTGTGGAGTGTAGAGAGTTATAGGTTTTAGGAGAGATACCACTGCACCACACCCAAGCTCTATCGCCTTTACTTGAAAAAGCATAAGATAGTGGTCATGGCGTCGCCCTTATGACCAGCTAAATGTCCGTCAACCGCAAGGTCTTTCTTTCGACGATTCCGACTCAATCACTATGTAATAGTTCAAGTCAAAGGGACCTTGTTTAGACGTTTGGTGTCTGGACTCGATCCCGCCACCGCTTAACGGCCCACCATATTTGTGGTAGCTTAGCCAGGGCGATGCTGGAAATTGAGGCTCTGAAGCTCTGGCGTTCGGGATTCTCTCTACGGCCCGAAGTTTCGGTCAAGTCGAGCGTGTCAGCAGCATGCACGTGGCGTTATGAATGAATAAGAAGGATTGAACGTGGTTTGATTATTCGGGCAGTGAATGGTAAGATCCCCGCAAAGCAGTCGGAAAAGCCAGATATAGATAAAACCGCACAGATTCCGTGGATTAAATCAATCACTTTCAGACTTTTCCAGGTCCCTCACTCATGGTACGTCGTCCTTCAATGTCTATCATATGATCGGCCATCAGACCTCGTGCTGAGTCCTTTAAGCATGATGGGTAAGATTGCATCAGCTGAGTAGTTACGCGTCCCGCCTCGATGGCTGTTCGTCAAGGGCACAGACGATGCCGGCGGGGTCAAGCTTCTCTCCAGGCCACACTAACGCGGTCCAAGGTTGCCTGGATGCTTGGTCTGAAAAGTACACGGAATTCGACGCTGAGTAAGTTATAACGCTCCTTTTTAACACTGACTCATAAGTGACGTAACAGCGGCATTGAAAACATCTGGCAACTGTCTTGGCGCGGTGAATTCTATCGTGGGGGCCCTGTGTTTATGAGCGCCTTGTCTGGCATTGACATTGCACCCTGGGACCTGAAAGGACCATGGAGGTTCTAGACTGTTATTTAATCTCTTTGATCAGAGTTCATGTTCGTTCAATTGACAGATGAGTGTTTGTTTCGCTACCCAGAGAAAGCAAGGAAACTCAATGTACCAATATTCCAGCTACTGGGTGGCAAGGCCGGAAACAATATCCGTGTCTACAATTAGATTAGTGGCGACAGACCAAATGACGCAAAGACCCAAGCGTAAGTAAGTGATTCTACTCATGGTGCCAACTACTTACGTCTATTAGTCAAGCCCGCAAGAACCAAGTCCCTCGCAGGCAAGATGAATGGTACGGCAGAAACAGCGTGGTAGGACTCGCCACTGGTCTTCAAGGAAGTCGTTTTCCGGGTCCAGGCAGTTTAAATAAATTGGGTTGGATTTTGCAGTCGACTTCCTAGGTCGTCCACAAACCCATGGCCAAACGTCTTGCCAAAGCTCTAGGGCCATATGAGCCGCTTTTCATCGAAGAACCCTTGCTCTCTTAAAGCTAGAATTACAGTATTCTCCGTCAATCTAGATAGTAAATTGAACACAATGGACCCTTATATTATTATTTTACTGCCAACATTACATATTGTTATAGCCACTAACGTCATCCGACAATCCGCCAACTAACAAATCCCGCTAATGCTGGTGGGCGCATTCAAATATGTATTCGCCTCGTCTTTAGCGAATAGTCCCAATTTAAATTCTTGGTTAGTGGAGATAAACATCCGACACCTATGATCTGTTATCTCCAGTCTCATCCTGAACCGAGACATAACCTAATCCGTGCCTCTCTTCTCCCAGCAGGTTTACCGTACCCCTTAGGACAGGAATATCGTCGCCGCCCCTCTCCCACGATCCCTGCCTAGCATTCTGAAATGCGCGCCGCTGTAGTTGAGATACTGAGTCAAGCCTCCACTGCTCCAGTCGGAGGTTCGAGGTCGGCTTCCTGTTCTTGGCCTTAGATGACGTCGCCCTACGCACCAGTGAGAACAGCTTCCACGCGGAGTCAACGATGACCTCCATCGCGAGGCTGAGGATGATGATACCGCCACCGATGCCCGCGATGATGGCAAGCCCGGCGATGGAAAAGGTCTGCCACTTGGCGATATTTCGCAGCTTCTGCTGGCTGCACATACTCTCGATGTCTGAAGAGATGTTGGTCTTTTGTGAAGTCAACAGATTCAGGTTCAGCCGCATGTAAGGATCTAGCTGAGAGTCATCTTTGAAGGCAAATGAGACGACCCTGAGCTGGTACATAGCCAATGTCGTTTCGAACCAGCCTCTAGCCTCTGCCAACCACTGATCACTGGGCAGGCCAACAGAAACGCCGGAAAACACATTCCGCTGGGCGCGCAGCGCAGCAACACCGAGACCATTGACAGCATTGTACATCTCTGTCAAAGAGCTAGGCAACATGAAGCGCGCTGCAGCGGCCATCTGGGCGTTATTGAAGTTCAGCTTCTGGAACTGGTCCGTCACTTGCTTCACGGACCCCATCGTGGTCTGGATGCTACCAGATGGGTTCTGGAGCTGGTAGCGGTCTATGCAGGCCATGAGGCCGGCAGGCATGTCGGGTGTGAAGAAAGAGGTGTCGTTGAGGGGCTTAGTCGCAGAGAACAAGGGATCTGTTACTTTGGACTCATACTTTATGATACCGAACTGGATGACGAAGAGGCTCACGTCGCCGTCTGACGAGTTGAAGTCCGCTATAGGGGTCCAAGGGCCATCCACTCCTTGAAAGGCGTAGTACGGCCTGCAGATGGTCAGTCCGAGAGGTCTTCACCTGCCTCTGCTAGAGTATACTTACTGAATATTGTATCCGACATAGTCTGGGGCCTGTCTCTCTACGGCATAGGCCGTATAGTTCTCAGATAGGCCCTCGACTGGACCCAAGTCGTACTCGTATCGAAACAGGTCATTTCCAATGGATGCCAGAGTCGTCAAGTCTCGAACGTCCACAATCGCGCACGTCGCCTGCTTGCGCATCTGCACGCGATCCGACGCTGGCGCATTCATCCCAAAATCCTCATGTGAGTCCATCCATCCTGTCTCCATCGTGATCGGCGACACCTTGCACCGACTTCCAAACGGACAGTCGGATATCTGATAGACTGCGTAGTCAAGGTTCTGTCGGGGTAGGACGGAGCAAGACAGGGCATCCGTGGAATTATAGCAGTTGTTCACGTAGTTTAGAGCTTCCGAGGCAATTCGCAGGCTGTTTTTCTGGAAAGCTATGTTTCCTTGGGATGTGCTCCGATCCCACTGCTCGAAACCGCAATTTTGACTCTTGGCTAGAACCTCATTCCCTTTGTACACCGGGTGTGTCGTCAGGAATGGCGATGCGGGCCCAGCAGCGGTGTAGATTAGCCAGACAAACGTTGGTAGGGCGCCAAACAAGCACAGTCGACGCTTTCGCCGGGTCGTGTACGGGCTCGCTCGTCGTTTCCACCATTTCTTCCAGCTCTCCAGCCCCGCATACACAATATTTCCCTTTATAAGAGACCAGACGAGCCCGAGCGGGGAGGAGATGTTCTTGTACAGCGCCTGCTGGGAGATATGAATGCCATCATGCGGCTCGCCTGGGTTCGCACGGCAATAATACACGATGAAAGCGATTAGACTCCAGAGTTGGCCGCCTGCGATAGCGATGAATGTGGAGGTACTGGCAACTAGGATGGAGCCGACAAATGCGGGCAGAGTCAACTGCTCGGAGTAGTCAAGTGAATAGTTGTGCCACAGACCCCCGTGGATTTTGTAGTCGCTCATGGCTGGATTTCTGTCGCGATGATAGTAATCTTTCGTTCTGAGTTTCAAGAAATGGGAGGCATAGAGTTGATACTCCTCAGCAAGATATCTCGACTGACAAGCCGAGGACCATCCCCGGCATCAGTGGGGGCCACTACGCACATGCGTAAGCAAAGAGGAAGAAAATCAGGTATTCTACACTCGGTGTTCGCGGTCTCTCGGGATATCAGTGCCGATATATCAATAGTTGTATGCAGTGTGAGGCCCTGCAGTCTTAGTTCCACGCCACACCGCTGCTGACAGGGCTGAGTGTCCAATCGACGGGATGATTATTCATCACACTTTGCCCCATAAGGCTCATTTGTTTTAGGTGAATCCCGGTTAAGTCTAATTTAGAATTGAGGAGGGCAAGCGGGACAGGGGGTTTGAAAGTCAAAGGCCACACAACGACGTCAAGCTGCCAAGGCTTACGCGTCCTTGGAATTATCACATAGATATCATCTACAAGTAGTCTCACCATGGAGTGTAGCATCCTCTCTATATTCTTTCATTTTCAATCCGATATATTTTATTAAAAATATTGACTGATAATGACTCCTCTCGTCTTTATCTGGGTAGTTCTGGCTTCTGCCCAACTCCCTGTACCTAACCTGGGACCCGAGCTCAGCGAAAACATCAACTTTAAGAAGACCCTTTTTATAGAGTGTAACAACTTTATACAAACTTGCGCTCCAACCATCTCTTCCTGCGCATCTGTGATTTGTAAACAATGTACAGGCCTAGGGCAGAAGGCTCTCAATGCCTGCTGTGCAAGTGAGAGCGAACCAGCGTCTTGCATCGGCAGTGCGCTTCGGATGCCTAACTCTGCCGAAGCATCGGCAACTACTTCAGAGGCTGGCCCTACGTCATCGTTGTCGTCCGAGGCTGCCGTCAGTACAACTACGGCCGAGGCACCCCGTGTGACCAAGCCTCCCTCCGGCAATGCAGCCTGCGCGAGTGTCTCAAAGTCTTTGAGCATCTGCAACAGCTTAAGCCCAGGCGTGGTGTCCTCTTCATTCCTCTTCCAGGTGCCCTGCCTGTGCTATAACGCCAACTACAGGTTCGACCCGACCATTTACGATGAACCCTTTTCAAACTGCTTGGCATACTATTCCACTGCGTCACCGTCCTTTTACGCCTCGCTTGCGGCGTCTTCGATTGGCTCCAAGCCGTGTGCTAGTATCGGCGATGTAGTGAAGTCTTGTTCTGAGGCAGGATCATGCACGCCTGTTGAGACGGGAACTCGCAGCGATAGGTCGATAACGTCTGGCAGCAGTGATCATGGATCAACTTCAACACTGGTTCCACTCACGATAACCACGTCTACTAAGAATGCAGGGCAGATGGTTTCATCCGTGAGTCATACGTTGATATCATATAAAGAGATTTGTAGGCTAATACATGTTACAGGGAGATGCAAGTTTAGTCGGAGTTGTACTGGTGTGGGTATTGTACTTATTCTAAAGAACAAAGGTTGTGTTTACATCAAACTCTCTCAGAGTAGTTTAGAGACTTTAATAAATAATACTAATTGTTTGATCATACGCTGAATATATACATCATCCGCGAGGATCAAGTCTATATACCACATACTGATGCTCTGTTTCCTTTCCTTTGGATTAAAGCTCTACCATTAGGCAAGCTGCAGCAACTTGGTCGACACAAAGGATCGTGGAGTTATCTAACCTCCATATCGTTTGTGCCGCATATTGCGAAAGAGATCTTTGAAGCAGGGGTCAGTGAGAGGGATGAAGTTTCCTCGCTGCAGACTTTGTTCTGGCTCGCTCATGGTTTTTTACCGTGTGGCAGAACAGCAGAGGGACGACAGATGGTGATCTCCCTAGAAGCGCCAGATCCTTCTCTTGCATCGATTGGTAGGGATTTTGATGATATCCTGGCCTGGCCTGCATCTTTTCTCCAAGAGTCGGATGACATTCCCATCTCAATTGGTATTGCAATGCAGTGCCTTGGTGTTCCGGAGCCGCAAATATTGCGATTCCTCCCACTTGATGCCGTGAGCCAGGCAAAACGTGTGCTTGAAAAGACCAGCCATCACTCTTATGACGAGACTCAGAGTCCAGCAGATGAATTAAATGAAAGGAGCCGCCAATGGGAACGCGAGCTACCAGCACAACCAGCTGGTCTCAGCCTCGATGGTCCCTGGGTTCGTTACTCAAATCCATCACAAGAAGACTTCTGCCTGTTCCGAAGACACGACGTTGAAAAGACCTTGAGACTTGTCCTTAATGTCGACAGGGAGAACTGGGGCTTTCTAATATGGAAGGATAAGTTCTGGATATCAATTCTACGGCGGACCACTAGTATCCTGAAGATCAACGAGATATGCGACTCTGGGTTTGGGCAAGCTTTCGGACTAACATCTCACTCTCGTATCTTTGACTGGAACCAGAATGGCAAGTTTTATCCACAAAGATTGGCAGATCAGCTGGCTTTTGACAAGTTCTGACCGAGTATCTCGACAGGTATGATCTCCGGGCTTTTCGTCTCTCACTCGGAGTTCTTTATATCTTGGATCAACAACTACAAGAGAATACCTTGAAAGTGTATGCGAATTTATGCAATAACGGAGAAAGCAATGATCCTCGTACCCAAGCAAGGCTAAAGGATCTTGAATCGGCTCTGGAGGTTGAGGCGGAGCACCAGATCCAGAAGATTATGCACAAGGATGATGAAACGCTAGTCACAAACAAGAAGATGGCGGGGATTTCAGACTCCGAGTCGGTTGAAGAAGTCTATACACATATGTTGATAAAAGCCGTCGATACTGAAACGCTCGACCACTTCAACATCGTCTATGAACCAGTGAGTACCTGTCAATGATGAAGAAACCTACTGACGACAAAAGGCCGATGACTTATTGTACCGCATCACCGGATACATTGCCCCATGGGAGCAAAAAATTCTGTTTCAACATACCTCTCTACGCCGAGAGCTCAACCAAATGAAAGCTCGTATGGTTGGCGGCGTGTTGGAGTATACGTATAAGACTAAGCAACTGAAATGGTACTCTGATAAGGCTTCTATGATGGAGTATAGCACTTGGCAATTGGCATCTCAAGATATGGTGATCATTGGAGAGAAAGAGTTTATGTGAATTGAGGAGAAGGATATGGTTATAGTGGCGTTGTGGGTTGTTAATAGAGCGTCGGTGTGGATTGGTGCTCAGGACTTAAAGCCTTTGTTGGAGTTTGTTGAAGATTTGGATACCTATGCATATGTATTATGAGACTTGATTGAACCTGCATTACTACAGAATCTTCCACAGGTACTTGACAACTGAACCAAAGGGCCAGCTATTAACTACATCATAAAGAGTTATGATGATCGCCATAATCTAAGATCTTTAGTTTGTATATACAGCTTGGCTACAGTTCTTTACTTACCACTATTGCTGCAATGACTCTCTGATTAAAATAGATGCGTTTTGGCGCTGCATTATGCTGGGACATGAGCTTCTAGATGTCCGGTTAGTTATGAGCGAGCAGCTGCATCGAGCGTCTATAGGATACTCCATACCTTCGGTCGTGCCTTGAGGATTTTGAGACGAGAGTTTTCATCGCGACACTTGGAGAGAAAATCTAGAATTCAATGTAATGACTCAGAAGCGCCAGGTTCTTGAAGAACACCTTCCCACAATGGATGTCTCAGCTCATATTCTGGAGAAAGATCCAAATCCTTGCACAGGAAATGGTCGAGTTCCTCTATGAGCATAGAGTTATAATATATGGCAGTTTCGAGAAAATTCAAGAAGGAAAGTCTGCGTGATGTTTCATCTTCTAAAACGTGTTCATCGGTTAAGGTATTCAATTTCTCTTGCTAGTAAAAAGAGTCAGCCGTTGTGATACAATGAAACCATACCACCGATGACCCTGGATAGGCGCTTACAAAAGTGCTCAACGTGGCAACAAACCGCAAGTGGACTCGGGCATGGTATTCGGATATTCTTTCCAAATGCCAAGCTAGTGCTTGGAGAGCATAGGCTCTCGGGGGCGTAGGCCGCTTGACCTCTACTGTTTGATGTTCCGAACTACTACTGACAAGGATAATGTCCTCAGACATTTCAGGTCGTTCTTCTATGTCAAAGAAGTCGTCATCTAGGCAGACTGCCGTCCAATATCGGTCACTTACGCCAGTAATCATCACGGTACATGTCGACGTATACGGATGATCCTTGTCTGTATGGGAATCTGAAATTTCGTCCTGAGTTACGCCTAAACGATCCTCGGTTTTCAAGGAGGAAAGGTCGGACTTGGATTGAAAAGCGGTACCGGCAAAGGCAGATCTCGTGTCGCTTCCCTTTCGATTTGAGGTCGTAAAATATGGCAAGGTGAATGATAGAAGGAAACAATGGCTTTCATGCCAAGTCTGTTGCAAAGTTTTGACATTAGATTCCAACCTCCTATCGCGAGATAATTGTTAGTGACTTACGTATTCATGAAGATCTATTATTGCGCGTGGTTGTGTGACGATGGAGTTATACAAAATTTCCTGAAACCCTTTCATTGGAAGCGATGTAGTCTCGAGGAGCGCTATGATCGCTGTGGGATCAGGGTTCTTGACGTAGCTATATCTCAAATCAGCACTATTATTATCAAATTATTACTCGGGGAAGTCACAGGCAGGTAAGTTTGTCGTTCGTATCATCAGGACAACCAGGCGACAAGTTCTAGCGAAGTTTGGTCAGTAAGCAACTAAGCTGGTGTCTTCTTGTATGCCTCGTACCTGTTGTCGCAACGTCTCGGATAGGTCACGTCTGTTGAGTGCTTTCCCTTTGTTGAAAGGTTTTGATATGTCTAACATCCATGCTGTAGGCTGGAGGCCGCCTTTTCTCTTATGACTGCCTACCTCGATCGCTGCGGACTTTATCCCAGAGACTTTGACGGAGTCTGGTAGCAATGGGGCCATTTCTTGAAAGAAGAATGCCTTTAGTTCTCTGAACTGAGCGAGAAGCAGGAAACCTCTTTCTGGTGCATTGGCATCATGGCCAAATTGGCTTTTCCAGTGATCAAAGCAGGTTGGACTTTCTCTTTGAGAGCCCTTGGAAATGCTCGTCATATGCTTATCGAATGTGTCTTCCAATTTAGCCATCTTGAATGGCTTTGAGACCATTGACTGATCATATTCTCCTTTCATGAGAATAGAAGAGCCGCCCTGACACACCTGACTGGTTCCAAGCAAGCCGGGTGGCATTTCATTCAGAAATCCACTTTGATCGCTCAGCCTTGTAGCTGCATCGATATCGAGTCGTGTTTGGCATTTCCCCCTCTGGTGAAATCTGACTTCAAGGTCATTCAACACGTCCAAGATAAGAGCCATGTACCAGATGTTCTTTTCAGGACATCCAAGCACGATATATCCAGCAAGCAGTCCAGTTTGCCTGTCGAAAACGGCTGACCCAGAAGTTTTCTTCGGCATAGCACTGTCAGACTCGATGCAATATAATGTTTGGAAATCTTTTGAGCCCGGAGGTCGTAGCAATGACGGTGCCGGGAAAATCACGCCCCCGACGTACCCAACTGATGCTGTGGCAATGATAACCGGTCGAGGCTCTGTTTTGCCTTGCAGGTCCAAGGTTTCAGACATCTGTATCAGCTCTGCACTCTTGGACGTACAGGCCCTTGCCTGGAGATCGGCGTTTATAGGAATAAGAAGATAGTCCATTTCCATGGAGATTTGGCAATTCTCTGATCTGGGTGCAAAGCCCAGATACGGGGAGGCATGATCAATGAGGAATTCTTCAAGGATTGGATGCTCTGAAAGATGGGGATGTGTCGAAGAAGGCGGGTGAACTGGCTTGTCTATGGTTATTTCGTTGGGGGAAGTTGCTTCTTTCATGGCTGCACCACTTACCTCTTGTTGAGTAGTAACTTCAAAGGCTGAGTTGCTTGATGAAGAAGAGGGAATGCCATTATCAGAGGCGTCTGGAGTACTGTTTCGGCTCGCTGAGATATCCCAAGAGGCAGCATCTTCGTCTACGGAACATCCACTGTTGACATCATCATCGCTTTCTTCATCCCAGTCATCCCAGTCCTCTGTTGTGCTTTCAATGGTATCGTGAATATCTTTCGTCTCAAAGTTGACAACGTGCGCCACGGTGAGCTGATAGGTACGGCCATCGACGTTGATCAGCGGTCCTGCCGTGGCTGTTTGATATCGCACCTCTCCTTTGCTAGATATATGGCGTGCTTGTAACTGGCGACACAGATAGCTATCGCCTGTGATGGATGGGGATATGCGAATAGTCTTGTATTCGTCCCTAGCAATGTTCTTGCCCTTGTCTCCATTCCACAAACCCGGCTCATTTTCCGAGTTCTGTTCGTCTTGCATAGTCTGCTGAGGCTCGGAAGCGGTCTCTGGAAGACTTGCTTTGCTGATGACTTTGAATCGGTCGAGGGCTTGACCTGGCTGGAAGATAGGGCAGCTGCTCAGAATATCGCGTGTAAGCCTTCGGATTCTGCGATCGGTGCATGAAACAACGACGAACGTCTTTGCTTCGTCCTCCGTGGTCCCAACTCGATAGAGACCGATCCAGAGGTTATGGCTAGACTCGGGAATACAGGAATGTCTAAGGAGATTCTGGAAGTTGGGTCGATGCGTGTTGAAAAGTGCAAGGTCTTCGCCTCGAGCCATCCAGACTTTTTGTTTACCAAAGAATGACTTGGGCTTAGAAAGAATACTGGAATAGTCCATAACTTAACATTTAGAGCTGAGTGACTCCTGGACGGAGACTAGGACAGCATCAGTAGAAGAGCAATAGTAGAAGATCAAAAGGCATATGAGTGAATTAAACCTCGCATTTGAAGAATGGAGGGGGTTTCTAAAGCGGAGGTAACCGAACACTCGGAAAATCACAAAAGAAAATACAGCAATTGGCTGGTCTATGCTGACGGGCGTGCGCCCGGTTGCAGTGGGAATTGATACCCAAGGCCGCCGGGCATCATTGAGGTGCATGAAAGTAGAAGATCTCCTCCAATGGTAAAGTGGTGAGGACGCCACATTGTGATTTACATATGCCGGACTCCATTAAGTTACTGAATGGTGACGAGGTGTCGAAACTCGACTTCAGCGCATACGATGCATACGTCGAGAGACAGCAGAAGCTATTCAGTGAATTGAGTTCGTCGGCAATCTACCCACATGACACCTTATCACTCGGAAAGGTAGCTGCGCAGATTCGAATGCATAAACAGCGGGACCAAGCCATCTCTTACATAGGCACATTATCTGGGAACAACGACCTCAATGCTTGCGAAGATGCCGTGAATATTGTTATTCGGCTTATCTTGATGATTGAAGTGGGCAGCCTACAGAAAGACTCCGGGTTTTTGCACCAGACTGGACCTCTGCCGCTGCCACTATGGGACAAGGATCATCTAGACAGTCTGGCTCAAAGGCTGTTCCCTATCCCAAGTCAACAGACCTGCAGTGGAATGACAATGACACCAGACTTATCTGCCTGGAGTCTTGAGAATGTTGCCGGGATCAAGATTGAGTTCACCGATAACCTGGCAGACCATTTGCGCTTGACCAACAACAACTCACAAGTATATATCTTTCATCACGTTGCTTTTCTTGAATCTCAGAGACATAGGTCAGTATCTTGCAAACATTCACGCGTGATCTAATTTTGCGAAGTATACACTCCCAAACCTCCGTTCTCCCTAAAGGACTAGCAGAAGAAACCCTCGGAACTTTGGCAATATTATTCCCACAGTCAGACCACTGGGCAGCACTTCGCTCTAACCGAAAGAAACAAGTCTGGTTGGAAAGACTCTGCACACACTCGAGCCGCGTGATAGATCCTCAACTAGCTTGGTGCGGGACTCCCAGCGGAGAGAGCAGATATCTCTCCAACTTTTGCTTCTGGCGAGATCGTCTACTAATTCTAAAGGAAGAATTTGATCATTCAACGCCAGATTCATTCTCTCAGTGGTGGTATGATCGACGGAATGGAGTGCAGTGGCATAACTTTTGGGTTGCGATAGTTGCGTTGGGACTGACTGCTGTGTTTGGGCTGATACAGTGCATTCTTGCTTCGATCCAAGTTTATAAAGCATATCACCCCTAGACTAATATCCAAATTATAGCTACTCGATCAAGACTTTGATGGCTAATGCTCAAGGTCCAGTCCCCATAGTCAAAGAATTATCGAGACCGAAGCATACCACCAATTGTTCCATGAAATCACTTCAGCAAATATTTATCCTTCGAATTCTTTAGGGGGTAATTTGGCACGTACTTCTCGCAGAGGTCGTTTGTTTGTCGTTGAGGGACGACTTATTCGCCCGTCGCGAACGCCCCGACCTGTTATCTATTGTGGCTGGTTTCGCTTTCCCAGGTTGGTAGAGAGACCAGAGCGATGTGCTTTATCTCTCTAGGTGCCGTTCTGTGCGACGGTGAATGGAACTGCGGGGCCTGAGGCATCTGAAGCAGGCATCGGAAGATTTGCAGCAGCTCCAAGAGTCAGTTCCCTGCCATGGAGCTCTGATCCAATGCTCAAAGCGAGGTTCTGTTGAGCAGATTCAAGAGGACCTTCTCTCGGCTTTGTATGCTCCTTGTTCATATGTTGCTGGAGAGCTTTTTCAGTGTACGTGATGAGTGAAAGCGCACACTCAACTTCCTGGCAGCGGAAGATCTGCTTACGACGCGGTGGCCAAATCCCTATCATATCCTCTGGTCTTTTCGGCCGTGGGAAGGAAGTTATGAATGGCAGGTCGTATCTGTCCCTGAGTACATCGTTTTTCGGCTCGTTGCCTTTTCGTTGGTTGCAGAATTCGCCTATTTTCTGATTCATCTCTTCGCGCCAGACTTCCTACGTCTCGGATTAGCACGAGAATCATGAGAGTAAAAGACTAGTAACTACACCTTTGAAACGGATTTATGGAAGGTGTCGAGTTCAAAGTTGCAGCTCCACTCGGCGACTTTCATAGGGTCACCTTCATCGATAGCAAGTAAATGGTTCGTGATGCTGTAGTAATCAGTATAGTTACTGGGTGAGGCAGAACAAAATGGGGGAGCGTCGACATACAGGTTCATGACTTCTGGAATGCGGTCGCAGACAGAAACCATAGCCCGCCAATTTGATCGACCACCTGTATGCTTCCACAAGTACTGATAAACAATTCGCTCCAACTCATTGAGGGTCTTCGGTTTTTGCATCGGCGGCATTGTTCTTGCCTCGGGCACAAGCTGCGCGTTGGTCGCCATATCTGCGTTCATGGGCGAGAAGGATTGCTCTTTTTAGCAACTTGAGACACCTCTGAGAATAAAAGGGAAGATTCTTGTATCACCAGAAAGGCATACTGAAGAGTCAAGATGAGCAAAAGACGATGGAGCAAGTGGCCGTAAGCCCATTATAAGTCCTTTAGGCAGCAGTTGTTAGCTGAGCGCTGGTGATTGGCTGGCCTTTGCTGACCTGCTGACCTCCTGCGAGTTCATGACCAAAGTCTTTGAGCATTGAACAGGTTGAAAAGGAATAAGCTTAGCTAATCTCCCAGAATCAGACCAGTGTCAAGTCAAGGTCCACCAGGTCAACAAGCATTATATTATGTAGAATCCATGGTGCTGATAATCCACTAGCATTAAGCTTATTCGAAACGTGATTAAAAGCATGCGTGCCTTTATCATTTACAGAATGTTCCTGGCCCCAATGCGGCTGAAGTATATCGATATCGAGACTGCATATACCCAGTGCCAGTGAGCTCAGGCCATAGGCCCAGACCGTAAATGAATTGTTTCCTCTTAATAACATTGATCCCATGCTCCATTTTCGAAAAAGTCGTGTGACAGTAGCTCGATATTAAACAAATCCAGATCCCCAGGGATAGTAAACAATGAATCCATGCCATCTTGATCGCATTTCATTGGTTCTCTTGTCTGACCAGAGTCCTGGTCGTCGTGCAAAGGCATGACAAAATGGCTTTTGAGATACATCTCAGAATCTGGATGTTTCTCAGTCCCTGACCCTGAGTGTGAGGAGCCACTCTGAGCGCACTGAATCTTGGGATTCAACAGATCCCATAGCCATGCGGATTGGAAGCTGATGTTTGTACCATCGTCTGAGTGCTGTCGGCGGTTTTCGTTGGCCAATGCCTCTAGTTTCTTCAATGTCTCAAGCTAAACCCACATGTGAGCGATTAAAATGTCAAGTATCTTGGCGTGATTAGCAGCGTACCTTTTGGTTGACGTGAGGCCAAGTTTCAGCGACATGGCTGAGAAACGCGTCACATTTATCCAGCTCTTCACGAGCCCGTCGTGATATCTTTGGATGCACTGAGAACTGAAAGAACCACGACACTGTCGCCGCAGCAGCTACAAAGTCAGCCACCATCGGATCGACTATATCCATCAGATCCATAAACGACTGGAGAATCCGAAACAAGGATCCTGTGTGAAATAGCGCCATATCAATTCTTTGCTGAAGAAACAAACACGATGGGGGAACATCCCTGGAGGATCTGAGCAAGAACAGGTGGACGAACGGGTGATTTAACACGGCGTGTATGGCGTGCCAGATTATTTGGCTAGCCATGAATGGATCCCAGTATTCGCGATGTGAAGATATTTCAGCTCTAGTTCGGCTGGGCAGAAGAGCCTTGGAGAGGAAATAGCTTGAATCAATTAGAGCTTCGTGCTCTATCATCTCGATGTTGAGTTTTGTGTGCATTGAGTCTGGTGACCAAGGCTTTTCAGTGACACCTCGCCGTAGACCGTGCAAGTACAATCGAAGCTTTCCCCAAATCGACACAAGACGCAGGTGAACTCCAATGATACCGGGGTCACTGCTCAGTATGGTTCTGGGTTGCGCCTTTTCTAACTGTGCGCGTTCCGGTCTGGGTGTCGATTGAGGTACAAGGGGCTTTGGAGTACTAATAGGAAATCCGGGAACCCCGGGCCCAAATGCATCTGGTGTTGTAGGAACAAAAAGGTGTTCTAGCATGAATATACTCCAGTGAGCTCGAGATACCGAGTCATCTGTTGAGGAAGGCCTGTTGTCAATCGAGAGCAGTCGTAAGGCCTGAAGTCGCGCAGCAGTACCGATAGTCATCCAGGCTCGTGCGAGTTGTTGATCTAGAATCCCGATGAGCTCTTGAACTTCACTCGAAGACACGTTTCTTACTGTTGAGATGTTTCAAAGCGATGAGGCAAAGGGACTGCGTGACTTCCGGCGATATATCTCCCTCAGAAGCCAAGATTTTCACGGCCTCCTCCGCTTTTCGAGTGTAGAAGTCTCCTGCAACGGTTCTTTGACCGTCGTAGAAAGAATGGGTAGACAACATGAGACCGAGAGCCATAAAGCTCCAAACTAGAAAGTGAGGGCCATCAAGTAGTTGTTCCTCGAGCCTGTCTAGAGTGAAGAGCGGCAGAGGTTGAAGGTGAATCTTGGTTATGTAGACTGTGACGAAGTGTTTAAGGGCCTCCTGGGTTGGTTGGGGTCTGAGGCGTGTACTTTGTGTTAGCTATGTATATGTGTATGTCACTAATGTAATTGGCAAGTGACTAGTGCCGAAAAGGGAAAAGATACCAACCTTGCCAGTGAGAACTTTCGGGTCTCGAGCTCATCCTGAGGTATGTCTTGCGGTAGTGCTATAGAAATAGATGATGGAGATTGGTGATTCGGGGCACATTCATGTGCAGCAGGATGCTCGTTGGGTCTTACGGTTTGAGAAAGCTCTTCTGCTGTTCGCTTATGTGCCCTTGTTCTCTTAGATTTGGCAGTGCTTGCAAGTCAACTTACAGTGATCAACATTGCATGAGTTCAACTCACGATAACTTAGTTTTTGCCCTTGGTAAGTAAGAACACGAGAGCATTAGACGTAGGCAATAAGAACATGTAGGTCTTTCACCATCACATTTCATCTTTTTACGTCTGCATGACTCACAAGCGTGTCGTGTCAGTGGTTCTTGAGTCGATGCCATGTTTTCTGTGTGTATCTGCAGGTATGGGGGGCATGTTGTTAGTCTGGGGAAGTGAACGAATCGAGTGGGTACGGGATATCGAAGACAAGAGTGATAACGATGAGTCAGCCGTGTTTGTGGGTACGGAGATTGATCAGGGGACAAACTGACCAATCCTATGGTGCCAGGATGGCGGCGGCACAATGGTGACTACTTGTAGACTAACGTGGGGAGTCTGACAACAAATCCACAACAGTTAAGGCTCAAGTCACTACTGAAGACAAACAGTGGGTATGGAAAAAGACAGGGATCGCGGCAACGGTTGCAAAACCACTTACAAGTTATATAAATCGTCAGATGAGTCCTTACTGAGATGGTTGTCAGCCCTTCCTTCTCCTTTATTTCCAATACAAGATCCATTGAGCCCCTTTGCCCAAAATGTTATTCATCCACTGCGGTACAGGCAGAATGACTCAAACCAAGTACGTCGAGAACAACTACGTTACCACCGACAGAGGCGGCATCGTTGAAAACGTCCACCGCGTCCATGTCGCAGTCACAGACTCTCACGGCAACATCCTCTACGCCGTTGGCAACCCCAAAAGAGTCACTCTAGTCCGGTCGGCAGCCAAGCCTGCACAAGCTCTCGCCGTCATCGAGACGGGCGGCTTCCAAGATGCAGGCTTCGACGACATCGACCTTGCCCTCGCGTGTGCGTCGCATAATGCCGAACCAAGACATGTCGAACGCGCTAAAAGCATGTTGGCCAAGGCCAAAGCGCAAGAAAGTGACTACCGCTGCGGTGGACATGCTTCGCTGAACCCTGCTGTCAATCAAGACTGGGCGCAGAAGGGGTTAGACGTGACGGGAGGGGTCTACAACAACTGCTCTGGCAAACACGCTGGCATGATGGCCGGCGCTCTTGCTCTAAGTGCCAGTATAACAGATTATCACAGTCCAGATCATCCAATGCAAATTCAGGTTAAAAAGGTCGTCGAAGAGCTGTGCCTTGAGCCTAGTCTTGTTCAATGGGCTACCGATGGCTGTAATCTTCCCGCTCCTGCATTTCCACTCTTCTACTTGGCGCATACCTACGCTGTCTTTGCCGCTGGTGCAGAGTCTGCCGAGAAAGAGGGTTCACCTTCCCCGCGTACGAGAAACCTTGCCCGCATCTTCCGTGCGATGTCTGACTATCCGGAATTCGTGGCAGGAGAAGGACGTTTCTGCACCGACTTGATACAGGCGTACAAGGGGCAGTTGATCGGTAAAGTAGGTGCGGATGGATGCTATGGAGTTGGTATACGTGAATCTGAGCAGACGAGAAGTTTGGGGGCACGTGGGCCGTTGGGAATCTCTGTCAAGGTTGATGACGGGAACCTTGATATCTTGTACGCTGTTGTGGTCGAAGTATTGGAACAACTCAATATTAGGACGATAGACACGAGGCAAGCTTTGGAAAAGTGGCATCACTTCAGGAGAAGGAACACGATGGATGTTGTTGTAGGCTCTGTCTCTTTCGACTTCAAGCTACTATCGGCTGCCTAGCGAAGGATCCGTCTTGCTGAGAGGAAACAAATGGAAGTTCTAGACAACTTACTTTAGATACCACATGATAAATGACCACACCAAAGCAAGGATAGCCTCGACAGTACCACCGATGCTAAATCCTTCGGATATACTCTGCGTCGCCACAGCTGTAACACCCGCAGTAACAAAGGACAGACATAAGGAGATCATGAATGGTCCAATCAAATAGGCCTTTTTCACTTCATAGCCAACGCAAAGAACCTTGCGCACATTTAAACCGGTCAACGAGCCAACATTGAAGCAACTGCGCTGATGGATAAACCTTGCGTTCTGGCGAAGAGACTGTGGGCGTATGAAGCCTCCAGTAAGCATCTTAGACTTTCTTAGTCTTTCAAATTGCACTTCTCGCGGATAGCATTGTCTTTCCAAGTCGTTCGAATGATCCTAGTATCAGTCGTTAGTACACTTCTCATGACACTGGCCTAACGAGGTCTACTCACCCTGCAAAGCTCTCCTATAAGCACAATAGGGTGTTGACAGAAAATCCACTTTCGAGTGAATCGCTCCCAGCAGGTGAACTTCTGTTTATGATAGTCTTGCAGCGCTTTTATCTGTTGTTCGGTATCTGGCATTTGGGCTGCAGTGTCGAGAAAATTGCGACCCCGTTTAATGTACCCAATCCAAATTTCTGGACCTTGCACCGGATGGAGATGTTGGCCGGTTTCAATCATGTATCCGTGAACTTGGGGTATGAGACGTGTTTCGTTCGAGATGTTTTCGTAAACAGCCATGCCTGCAATGATAGGAACGTGTAATCGCTGAAATATGGACTCCCATATGTAGCCTTCATCCTGGCCTTTTTATCTGCGGACACTTGGTAGCTACAATTTCAAAATTTCATCCTTCGTATGGCAGCAAACTGCTAGCATTTTGTCCCTATCCCCTAAACCCAACATCAAAAGAAACCCCCTACATGAATGGCTTTGTTTTTCACAAGTGAACAGCAAAGCAGATAAATGCTGTTCCCCAAATTGAACAATGGTAGGCAACTTGGGGCCATTAAACCCAGAAATTTGCGAAACTGTTGAAATGTTTTCGGGCTACTGATGCCGCAGTTTTGATTGGCGGTCAAACAAATTGTTTTGCTCTGGCAAATTGATACGTATTTGGGGCTGTGAGCATGTCTTGTCACAAGGTCAGGTAGAGGCACTGTACAGAAGGAATCTTAATACGGTAAAGCTAGCTAAATGGGCTGATAAGTCAGCTATGCTGTAGTTCTAATTGGTTCGATAAGAAAGACACTCATCTGCTTTATGGTTAGATAACTGTAAGCACAGTCAAAGTACATAGAGCTAGACTGCCAACCCCAGGCCTCTTGCATACGACTTAGTGCTTATCCGCCCTTCACCCAGGCTGGAATAATTCGTAACTTTTCCTCTACCTCATCACGGGATAAACAGTGTCTCCGAAGCAATAAGCATGGGAAATATTCATATACCTTCACAAGATGAAAGACTCAAAGGTGATCCCAGACGGGTCCCATCTTTTGCATCTTCCTGGTATGGCTGGGCTAAGACCCTCATGGCTGTTTTCGTTCGTTTATTAACTCACTGATATCTTTAGGGATTCTCTCAACCCTGCACGCGAAGAATGTTTTACTTCAACCCAAGGCCTATTTGACTCTTCTTATAGGAGGCATGAGACCAACAAGTCGCTCCCGCTCTCAGATCTTGATAGTGGATACGGAACATCATTCGATCCAGATGACGGGCCATATCCGGTCCTATATTCTCCTACAGCATCAGGCGCCAACATGCTATTTCGTGAATTGCATAAGTCCAATTCGTCAGAACAGCAGTGCAGCCGTCGGGAACACCCGTTTCACTTTAGATCGGGACACTGGACAAACAGTTCATTAAAAGGAAATTCTCACAAACAACCCCCAGCGAGCAATAGTACAATGGTTGCTGAAGGGCCGTTTTTTCAGATGTTACGCTGGAAATCAAGCCGTCATGATACCCCCGGAGAAACAAAACAAGGCATAGCAGCTACGACAGGTATCCAAGCCTGCGTTGGAGAACAGGCACTCAGTGTATCTGAAGAATCTGCCGCCTTTAAGGCAGAAACCCAAATGGTTGCCAGGCCAAACGCTCCTGAGATATTGGGCTGCGCCAAGACGTGCTCTTCTTCACCCATTACAGAAGGCTTACCTGCTCATACCGGACAACCACAAAATACGGATGAACTTTCTGAAGGGAACCTGAGAAGCCTGGGAGAAAAGAGGGACATGATAGAGTGGGTCGCCTCTACCAAAGACGCAGGCCCTGCATGGCTTCCACTGCCTTCAACCCCCAGTCCCAGATCTCTTTCCTGCAGTTCTAAGACTACAATACAAGGCTATGCGATAGAAGAGAGCTTGAGCGGTATCAGAAACATTGATATAACGAGAGATCTGATAAAGGAGCTACGCCAGACTCTATCCTCTACTGATGATGAGTGGAACTTGGATGGACTCTCATCATTAGAGGACAGTCCTGTGGAGAGCACATACTCATCACCACCTCTCACTGATGGGTCTGGAACTGATACCTCTCCCGTGAGCGGGACGAGTGCCGGTGCCTCTAGCTTCGAGATAGGGTCTAAGAGGTCTCACCCAACAACAGTTGGGTCTTCTCAAGAAGGCGACGGGGATGAGCATTCACGAAAACAGTCTCGTCAAGAGAAAGCTCCGTCCAACTCAAAGGCCACGACGTCTTTTCAGGGTCGTATACAGATGCCTTGTCCTGTGCAACAACCACAAAAGTGCCAGGGCACTAATGCAACAATCTCGGAGCTACTAAGATCTCTTGAAGTAAGACACCGTATCGTCATATGCAAAGACTGCTGTACGCAGGTCAATGTCCCGGAGGAGGAGAGGAAGCCCGAGAATGTGCGGAAGCGACACAAGTCCGAAACTTGCGAACCTCGGTGTATAGGAACCACTTGTTCCGGCACTCCCAGCGATGAAGTGCCGCATCACCGCCGAACTGCAAACTGTCCGACGTGGCAATCACTCCCCAGCGAAACCAGATGGTCCTTTATTTGGGGTCTCATAAACCCAGGAGAGAACCCGCCTGACCCCGATTTCTACAACGGCGTCGGATACGAGCATAACACGACTCGACGACCATGTAAACAGCAGTCCAGGTCAAGAGGCGCTGACATATGCGATGCTCTGATGCGAGATATAGAGGAGAGAGACAAGAGGCGAGTATCTTTGGAAGCCGACTTGGAGGCTGAGAAGGAGAGAAATGCTCAACTGGAGGAGAAACACAAGAAGAAAATCGGCAGCTTGGAGAATATCATTGAAACGTTGCTGGAGCGCCTCGAAGAGAACAACGTCAAGGTTCCAAACTCACTCCAGAAGCGACTTCAAGAAGAATGCCCTGGTGTCTTCTGTGAACCAGTTGCTCAGCTGATATCTAAGCGTACGCAAGCACCTCTGACACCGTCCTCAATGTTCAAAGATGGAACTGGGGAACTGGGACAGTCTCAATTGAACCAGCCAACCACTGCAATACTCCAGCCCCCTCTATTCTCATCCGCTGGGCCTGGAGATGGTTACTCTCAACCCTTTGACTTCGGTAAGGCCCTGACAATTAAACGATGAATCACGACTGACATATCCTGTTGAACCAGATCTTAGTGGGGAGTTGTTCACGAACTTCAACTACACAGATGGACTCATGGTCGACCCAAGTCAACAGCTGCCAGGCAGTATGGCATAACTTAAAATAAGGAAGCCAGAGCCCTAGCCAGTAGAGATAGAACTCACCCTTCATTAAATATACATAGTTGAAGCTATTCTATAGAAGTACGGCAATACCTACGGCAGCAGCCATCATAGAGATAGTTGATTCGGCGGATAGCTTGATAGCTGCACTGTCATATCCAATATTCGCGGAGTCATTCCCGAAACCCACTGTGCGCCGCCAAACAGGTGTCTCTTCCTCAAGACTAAGCGAATCTGAATGATATGCATCAATAACCCCAGAGACGCGAATTTGTATAAAGCCATGCGCACCAGGGCTCCCTGTTGTAGGCGCCGACCACTCAGTCGTCACATTAGGCCAAACATACGGCCTTGCAGAAAATACAGCGTTCATAGTCAAGTTCGCTGTCTTGTCGTCGAACAACATGCTGATGTTGGGCCATCGAAAGTCATCCCAGTCCTCTTCTTCCCAAGATCGAAACTCTTGTACATCAATTCTGTAATCACCGCTTAGCTCGGTGGCGTTGCACACTGGCATGGTGAGGTTTAGACTTGACGAGTACGATTCCGGCTCGTTGCGTTGGAGTAGCGCGCTGATGCTGTAAGCTCCCGATTTGGTCTGGGTAGTTGTGAAGTTGAAGAGATCAGGGCCTTTTCCCTCTTTGGGTCGCCAAAATCCATCTGGGCTTGGGCTGGGTCAAGGTTAGCTTATTTGTACGGAAGGGTATCGAGAGGGTAGTTGACTGACTCGACAGAATATAGGGGAAATTGAAGTCCCCCAGACTGAGACGCATGCGTAAAATCGGCACCAAGAGAGGAGACGTTGAACCCCGCTAAGGATTTAGGGATAAGCGTCAGCCAGAAAATAACAGAGTTACTACCAGCGTTCCATTTGCCTTTCTCGAGGATGCTCAGAATGGCGTCGTATTTGAAGGTTTGGGTCGAGTTCTTTAGTTCAGGGCATAGATTATCTGTGTAGTTGGGGCCGAATATCGTTTCGTTCCAGACGTCACCGAAGATGGGTGTCAATTCCACTTCCGCTGTCGCGTTATAGTACCTATTTAGAGGATCGTTTAGTCATGTCATCATGATATTTCACCGCAGCAAGACTCACGATCCGACCCATTGGTAGAAGTTGCCAAGGCCTGTGACGTTGCGAGGACGGTAGTTGGTCGAGTTGTCATAGTTTTCGTCTTCTTTCGCGAGACACAGCGTCAGTAGACAGAACAAGATTGCGTGCAGCTGCACGATACGATTAAAGCCTAACATTTCTGCTCATAGTGTATGTACAGTACACGATCAGTTTACGATGGAAACAGGAACAATGCGAGTTTTATCCATCGTTAAGGAGTTCGCCTGTATCAGATGCGCCGATGTGGTGCGGTTCATCTCGCTTAGCCTGTTCTGTGGGCAGTCAGCCTGACTCTGGTGCATCTCACTGGTGCCAAGCCAACATCAATCCACTTAACGGCCAATGAGCCCGGCTTGGCTGTCAGACTGGCATAATTATATTTAGGTTAATTAATCCCCAATCCATAAATCAACCCAACACTCTCCCTTATCGGCAATTTAGTATGGCTTTTATATAATATTGCCGGCTTGTTCTCTGTAAATGCTGTTGAAATCACTTGATTTGCTAACTGAAATGTCAGACTCTCAGCCTTCCATTAATCAAGATCAACCACTTCTTTCAGCTACCTTTTCTGTCGTGACATATTACGTCAATCTTGAAAAAGACTCGAGTATGGCGATCAACGCTACCGGTAATCCCAACCGTTTTAGCTGAGTGAGCACTGAGCGTTAAACCTTTATCCTTTTTGGGCATTCCCCAGTCATGTCTAGTCTCTTTTATCTTGGTTAGGTTGATTGAGGTCCACACAGCTCACACCCAATTGCCGAGAGCCGGCAGTGGAAAAGACACCAAAATGACTGGCAGACTACTCCAGTTCACTCAAAGTCCTTGATTTGAACTCAAGAACTGAGATTGTCAATGCTGACTTGGTGCATGGAACAGTTAGTTTTGCTTCTGTTGTCTTATATTGTAAGTCCATCTCAAACTAATATAACATGAACTTGAAGCATCTCGCGACAACTTAGCTTTCAGCCTTTCACCCCGCTCCATTGGACACCTTTTAGCATTCTAGACCTTGATAGTGTTGTTACTCTCAGCTGTGATCTACACTGCAAGTGAGGGGAATGTGGATCTTGACCCGGCCATGTGATATCGGAAATGCACTTATGAGGAAAAGGTGTCCACGTTGCCGCTTTATCCGTTTCTCTAGGCCTCCCTGGTTCGGGGGTTTTAAGAGACTTTAATGCCGATATGTCAATACAAGATAAGTCAGGCTATATATATGCTTCTAGATCTATAAAGTTTAGCTCACTATTGCATCGTTATCTCAGGACCTTTTCTTATTCTAAACATGTCAGAACTAGTAAGATTACTTAGATTGTCTATATGCGCTTCCAATCTGCATCTTAACTACCCCCAAGGCCTCCGTCTCAATGACTCGATCGACTGATGGAGGCCGCTTAAGAATATTGCCGGCTGTCAATTAAGCTCAGACTATTACCTTCGGGATTCTCTCCGATGGCGTTCATCCTTGTAAACTCCTCTACTGGGGTAACCCAAACTATATTTCCAACCAACCACTTTAACCCATTATGTTGCATGTTATCCGGGGCCCCAGATTCCTCCACACATTATGGACGGATCAGTGGGGGTTGTGATTTACTTGCAGCTTGAAGCTGCATTCCCCAGTGCTGCCCCCTCGTAAGATATAAAGGTGCTTCGCGCCTGCAACACTGAAGATCTACAGTTCTTAAATCTATTATCCTCCAAGTCTTTAGTGATTACTCAAATATCAATTTCCTTAGTTTGAGTTATTGGATATCATGCCGAATAAAGTCAACGATGGCGACGTCGCCGCTGCTCCTGCAGCTGAGCACGCTGACCGAATAGACACCATCACTCCTGTTAAAGAAACCGATAAAGCAGCGTTGTTCCTCAAGCAAATGTCCGTGACGGGACCTATAATCTTCACACCCGAGGAAGAAAAGGCCGTTCTCCGAAAGATAGACTGGAGAATCCTGCCCCTCATCCTCATAGCATATTTCTTCCAGCAACTCGACAAGTCCACTCTTGCGTATTCGTCTGTTTTCGACATCACCACCGACGCCAATCTCCACGGGACGCAGTTCTCATGGCTTGGTTCGTCTCTATACCTCGCCCAGCTTGTCGCCCAGCCTCTTGCTGCGCTGACTCTTGTCAAATTGCCTACCGGAAAGGTCATCGCTGGTGCTATATTCCTCTGGGGTTCGTCTCTTTGCATCATGAGTGCTTGCACAACTTTCAAGACGCTTCTGGTTATGCGATTGCTTTTGGGGACTTTTGAGTCTCTTATTGGTATGTTATGCTCAGACTGAGTTCTAATGACGAGGGGTATGGGAATTTTATTGACGCCGTTGTAGCTCCCTCTCTTATTGCTGTTACGCAGATGTGGTGGAAGAGAAATGAACAGACTCTGCGAACCTCTTACTGGAGCGGTATGAACGGATTGACATTCATAATCGGCAGTCTCTTCACGTTCGGACTTGGTCACATCCAGAGCAGCGCTCTCTTCTCCTACCAGGTAAGATTCTCCCGAGAAACAAAGACTACCCACTCACTGAGTCGTAGATCATCTTCCTCTTCTGCGGTCTTCTTACCGTCGCCTACTCAATCCCCGTTTACTTCCTCATGCCCGACTCCCCAATGGAAGCCAAGTTCCTCAGCGATAGAGAAAAGGTTGTCACTATCGAGAGACTCCGGTCAAATCAAATGGGCATTGTTTCCCGGCAGTGGAAGTGGGATCATGTAAAGGAATCCATTCTTGATCTCAAGACCTGGTGCTGGTTCTTCCTCGTCATCACCATTTCCATCCCCAGTGGCGGTATCAGCACTTTCGGATCACTCATCGTCAAATCCTTTGGCTACAACAAGTTCCAGACCATCCTCTTCAACATACCCTTCGGAGCAGTCCAGCTTTGCGCCATTATCGGGTCCGGCTGGCTCGCCACCAGACTCGGCCGTAAGGGTCCTATCATTATGCTTCTTTGCATTACTCCCATCGTCGGATGTGTCTTGCTTCTCAAGATCCCTCACACTGATGAAAAGAAGGGCATTTTGCTGTTTGCCTACTATATTGCAAGTCCTTCAGGATCCTGCTGATTATCGAGAGCATTGTTAACAAGGCTTTTAGATCTCGGTGTACCCCGGAATCACGCCCCTGATCTTTGCTTGGGAGGCCCAAAATACCGCTGGCGATACCAAGAGAAAGGTCACTACAGGTGTCATGTTCGTTGGCCTATGTACTGGCAACGTGAGTGACCTAGAATAACCTCGCTTTTCGCTGCATATATTAACCAATTCCACAGGTGATTGGACCTCTCCTTTACAGTACTGACCAAGCTCCCCTTTACCGTAAAGGCCTCATTTCCAACTTATGCATGTTTATCCTTGTCATGATTCTTACGGCGTAAGTAATTCCAAAACACCAACCATGCGCAATTGACTAACAGACAAAAAGTATCGTCACCCTCTATCTGTTTTTCCTTAACAAATCCCACGCCCGCAGACGCTTAGCTCTTGGCAAGTCTGAGGTTATTGTCGATCGGTCCATGCTTCAGACTTCTGCAGCCGCTGAGCTCGAGAGCAATGAAGAAATGGTGGCACATGACCATGACTTTGAGGATATGACAGACCTCAAGAATGAGGATTTTATCTTTGTGTATTAGTTAAAGGATGTCTCTGCTTCTTGCCGCGAGTATGCGGCGAACATCCTTTAGTGCGGGATAAATACCGACAAAGACTTCATTTGAGTGCACTCCGCTTTATCGTGACTCTGATGTTAGCTGCGTCCAGGCGGGCGGCATGTCACCTGTTTAGAGTGCTCTCGGGTGCAATTCCGGGACCTACAGCTCGTTTCAAGCTGATTTACAACGTGTCAGAGATGTAAACATTGGGTAACGACGCATCAAAAGACGAGTGATGCCATATCTAGACATGTCGCGAGTGTTACGAATAGAGTTTTCTTTCCCCTCCGCAACGCAACACAAGACAAGGCGTCATGCCCTACGCCCAAAAGCACAACAAACTTAATACAGAGTCAACGCATCATACAAATGCAGCCGTACCTTGGTAGATAGTGCCCGCATTGCACAATTGGGTGTTATCTATAAAGAAAGCAGAGTCACCCAGTCCAAATTGTTCCACGCCGTCCAACCCTGCACTACCTCATCTCCAGCATCAGTCACCATAGACTTCGACTACGACCACGACGTCACGATGAGCAAGGTCGGCCTCCCTGGTGTCGACAACTTTGGCAAAGAAAGCAATGAACGTCGATCCCTTCATCTCGGCACAGCCATGCAAGATCGACCCAGAGCATCCACCTGCAAGCTTCTCCAATTACCCGCCGAGATCCTCGATGATATCGCCGACCTTCTAAGCGATGACAGGAAAGCGCTGAGATCTCTTGCGCTGGTCAACAGTGACTGTCATCTACTTGCGCGTCGCCGTCTATTTGCCGCGGTGAGGTTCCACTACAGCTCCCGGGCAAAGTGGCTTGCTTTCAAACTTGCATCTGGCAAGTCTTCTCGGGCGCTCGCACCGGGCGTTAGTGCTTGTGTTCGCAGGGTCACGTTTGCTGCGAATCGGCGCAATATCCTACGTTATCATCGAAAGCTTGCCAAGGGATGCTGTCGTGAATATTCTGAGCAACAAGCTCTCTGTCCACTGACTTTTAGTGACCAGGCTTTTAGGGACCTGCGAGCAGCTGTAGTGGAGGCTGTCTCATCAATGCCCAATGTTGAAACCCTCATCTGGAAGGCTGATAATATTCTGGAGAAGAGCCTTTTCGAAAAGATCGCGCGATGCCCGGCGCGGCACGTCGAGCTGAACGGGCGAGTGGTTGATGACGCGTGGTCTTTGACGCCACCTTTAACGCCCTCGACTTGGCCGCTCCGGTCGCTCAAGCTCGACGTTAGTTTGGCATGGAAGATGAGTAGAGTGAGACGCAAGACGCGAACGCATGCGATGACGGTGTTTTTCTCAACCTTGTTTTGTCTCTGCTCCTCTACCCTTGAGTTCCTGGTATGGAGTGATTCGGAAGGGATCAAGGATAATAACGTCCTCGTCTCGATCGGAGAGACAGCCGTGGCATTTCCTCGTCTGAAACACCTGAGACTCCAGTGTATCAAGCTCGACAGCGTCGCTATGTCGTCTTTTCTCGGGGCGCCTCTCAGGTCTCTTGAGTTGGACGAAACCGTACTAACTAATCCCTCGATCTCTAATTGCGAGCATTTACGAGATCTTGAAGACTTTTCTGTTTCTCATCCACCAACAAAAAGGTCAGCTTGCAGGCGCATTGCAAAGTTCATCTCGAAGCACACGGGATTACGCAAACTGTATTTCCAGGAGAACATGGGAGGGGCCGATTATCTGAATGATATCATTCTCCCTGCACTCAACAGCTACGACTTTTATAACCTCGCGTCGTTGCATCTAGCATGGGGGGCAGCTAGAATCCCCGACAAGTCCCTCCAAATGATCGCGCGGCTTGTTTTGCTCGAGCAACTGAGTCTGAGTGCTGGAAAACCCTGCGAATGGCAATACTACTGGGATGTAGATCATGGCAAGCTCCGTCATCACCTGAGCCCGCTCCAGAGACTCACCAAGCTGGCATTGTTCCACGACACGTATCCCGTATCTGAGGACACCCTCCCGTCAAGTTTCTACTACCTCTGCCCCATACTACCCGAGTCTGCGGAGGAAGCAAACGCTAGGCCCGAGCTTGATAGGGACGAAATTGATAGTGAGGTGGAAATCATGATGACATGGGAGAGGACGCACCGAAACCGTATGCTCGATCAAGCTGAGGAGTATGCCAATATCTTCCCGAAGCTTGAGTGGATGTTTTGTGGGCAACGGCCAATGGGGATTACAAGGGCGCCGGAGGGACAAAACGGGCTTCCGAAAGCCGTGCCTTTGAGTAAAGAGAGGTATGAGCATCCTAAGTATCGAGAGGCAATTTTCAGAGGCTCTAGGTATATGAGTGGGCGTCATGGACTGTTATAGACAGTAAACTTGCTGGCCTCTTTTCCGCCCCACCGCTCAGATTATATAGCTACCCTAGAAAGAGCATGCTCCTCTGCTACAAGTAAAGCTAGCCACAGGGATTTCTGAATTGCCTACAGTATTACAAGTGCAGAAGAATAAGCACAAGAATATTGTAGGGTTATCTTGTATTGAAAAATGTGAAGCATGTGTTGCACTCAATGGATTTTCACAATGATTTATCTTTCGCTGCAATGGTTCAACAATGTGGATCAAAATTGTCCAAGCATCGAAAACACTTGTGTTTATCTGGGTAAACAGTCCTGACAACTGAATTGACCGGTCTGAATATCCGACCGATCATATCTTCCGTCTTACGCACGCTGAGAAATTATATTACTCGCTATTACACATTTGTGATTGAACCCGAGCAGAAATTTGGGCCGGGCCGAGATACTGATAAGCGATAAGATAAGAACAGATCCTTTATCGGAGCTACTGTCCCAGCACCTACGGAGTACGAAAAGAACTAAAAGACGTCAATCGTATTCAGCTCCAAGTCCGAAACTGTTTTCGGCAGCGTCAAGATGCAATTAAAATTCTTCAAATGAGATTACGAACCAGCATACTGGGTCGCCTAAGCAGACCCATGCGAATATAAGTTACACTACATCTCAATAATCTCAGATACTCATACCTATCTCGGCGCAACATCTTCCGATACTACATGACTTCAGAATACGATATCTTGAACCCTGAATCTCCCATCAATCGAACACATGGGGATTTCGAAATCATAGACCCACGACCTCAATCTCGCAAAATCCACAGCAACAAGATCCTTCGACAATTTCGACCTGTGATTTGCTACCAAAGGATCCAATTGTTAGCGCGTGCTATACGCCGAGGCTAGAACCCTGCTCTGCACCAGGTAGACGGTTCCAGCAGTTGTACCGAAATCTTGGTACCTGAGGAGTCGATCAGTGGATTGACGGATCCATGCTGAAGATTCTGGGCCGCGAGATCAGCTATGAAAAGAGGGGAGGCCTATTTCTAGACTATATATTGTGTGTCACTGATCCTCGGAGGTACACATTTCTAGTCATTCCGGGGCATTAGTCCCGCGACTATCTAACAGCGTACTAGGTAATCTGCAAACAGCCTACAAAGATACCAATGTCACTCGTGCAAAGTCACATGCCGATCAAATGCCCATCTCCCGGCGATTCGCGATGTAACACAACCAGGCCCTCCTATATCGCTGATCACCTCCGGTAACACACGTTCCCGAGCATCGGGTTCCAAGATTGCTACAAAAGAAAAAAGTCCGGGGCAGCACGGAAGTCAAAGCGTAACAAGGGTCTCCTGCGAGATTTACTTCCTCGGGAGGCGAAAAAAAAAAACGAAGAGACTAGCGGAGCAAGCGGAGTTTTGCATCTCCCCAGTGGAAACTAATGTATCTAAAGCTTAGTGTGAACTCTGTTGATGAGAAACGCCACGAGATGGGAATGTCTACCACGTTTTTGTCTCAAGGGAGAAGGTCGTGAAGCCAGCCCTATGGAAGGGTAGAAGAATGACGGTTTTAATTGAGGATGCCACGTTTTTGTGGCAGCTTTTCAGGGTGAGGTTTGGTATGTTTTTGGAGGTTGAGGAAGGGAATTCTATCAGCCACTGCACTAGACTACCGGGGTTAGAGCCTATCGGCATGGACGAGTCATGAGGGATCCATTCTCATCGCGCCGCAAGATTAGATTGAGGGCGACTCAACACCAAGAGCGCCACTGTGTACGATGAATAATGCCGTTTTCTCGGCATCAAGTCTGGTGTCGAGAGTATCTGACTCGATAATGCTGAATACACGTGGGCCTTACGTCCTGCTGACTGTCTTGCGCTCTAGCATGCCGATCATAACAGGATCGCTAACGAGACGGAAGACTGCATAGAGTTTCCAAGAAGAACTCACTCAGCGAGACATATGTAATCGCATTGAAGCACGCAATTTCTCCGCGTTATCGACAAAATCAAACACTCCAAGTCATACTGTTGATCAACTTCACAGCTTTGACTCGCGATAATCTCCAGACGCCGCAATTCTTCGGATCCTGCCAAGTTCACCGTCCTCACTACCCGGCATCCTCGGCATTTTCTCCGCCGAGATCCAAAACGATAATATGCCTGACAATACTTGTTCCAGTTAGAACACCAATCTCACAAAATCACAAGGGGCTGTTGACTCGCGCTGGGAAAAAACAAGGCAAGCAGGTACAATTACTAAACAAATGCCAGGTATCAAGGCGCCAGCGTGTTAGCGTCGTCTCAATAAATTATAGCGCTCATATACAAAATGCCCGTGAGTAAAGAGTGTATGTTCTATTCTGAGAATTTAGTTTGGGTGCTATGATCCTTTGGAATGCTTGGCTGATTCAACCGTTGGGCGAACAGACGGTGGGAGATCTACGACGGGCCATCGCGAACATCTTGATCACAAATGACTGAAGATAATACCAAGACACTAGAAAAAGCCCAATCTAGAGTAAGGGGGCAAAGGATCCACGATTTCCCGTGATCTGCAGCAGCTGTGATGTGAGTTGGAGTAAGCTTAGCGGGGGACCACAATGACTCGGTCAATTCTACACCGACGAGGTTCAGGGGATTGGAGCCCAATGCGATAAACAAGGCGGCTGATTTGCGAATACCTGAGTTTCTGAGCAAGGATCGGGCCTGAAACTGTGGTGATATGCTTTTTGACGCTTAGACTGCATAGAAGCGAGAGTCTTTGATCATCTGGGGTACTGCAATGTCTCAGTGATGCTCACGATGTAAGGACACTATATCTCAATACTGATGCAAACACTCTTGGCACGCGATGTATGCAAAGAAGCTATTAGGTATTCATCTTCTGTTTCCATGATTCAGGGGCCATCCATGAACATACTTTCTTAGCTGTTTGTCCATCTCATCTGGTCTCCCAGTCTAGCTCGCCAACCTAGTCTCGGGGCGACAGAAATACGAGACACCTCTCCAACCACTCACAACACACTACGATGAAACCATATTTTGCCCATTGATTATTCTGTCCCCCGCCGCGTTCGGCAACTAACTAGTTCCTCACGCCGTTAGGCCCCAACGCAAGACACTTCAGCCTCCAATGGTGATCGGCAGTACCTCAAAAACAGGGCGCTTTTTCTTTAGCTAGTACCGAGACTACTGCAGATTCTGCAAGCCTGTTTCTTAAATCCAAGCGAGGAGCCTGCTCACATTTTGTTTCCTCTTTCCACATTCCTTTTTCAGCTGTTGCATTATAACCTTCCGTTTTCTTATTCTTTTTGCAGGCCTGACGTCAATATGACAGGAAGAGGCTTCCTCGTCCCCGACAACTATGTCGACGATCTTCCCAATGAGACCGACATGAACATCGCCTCCATCGCCTGGGGCTTGTCGCTCGGCATCACGCTCTTTAACATCGCAAAGGCGATTCGACAGACGAGATCGGCGTGGAATCGACGGAAGAGGGTCACCAGTTACGTTGCGCTGATTTGGGCGGAGATCATCTCGAGTTTCATCTTGGGTGTCATGTGTTGGTTTTATCTTCGGGGTGATATTGAGCCGAGCATGCAGTTTTTCTTCTTTATCAGTAAGACCCCGCGATACCTGAAGGAATGAGGAGTATGTGCTAACGGGCGTAGTTGTCTGGTGGTCTACGCAGGTCCAGTGTCTTATCCAAATCATCATCAACCGAGTTTCGCTATTGATGGTTGTTCGATCCAACGGTACAAAGCTCAAATGGCTCTGCTTCCTTATCCTGTTCGCTGTCAACATCAGCGTGTTCTGCATCTGGGTCCCCGCTCGACTACAGATTAGCGAGACCTATATCCACTTGAACAACATCTGGGATCGATGCGAGAAGGTCATCTTCGCTATCATGGATGCTATCCTCAACTTCTACTTCATCTATGTCGTGAAGCAGCGACTTGTTGCAAATGGTCTGCAGAAGTATACTCGCCTGTATCAGATGAACATGTTTTTGTGCGCTATTTCCATTGCTCTGGATGTACTCCTCATCTGCATGATGTCTCTGCCCAACGGCTTTGTGTAAGTCCATCACCAACCAACCTTGTTTATATATACTGATTCTCTTTAGTTACATTCAATTCCATCCCCTCGTCTACCTCCTCAAGCTTCACATTGAGATGAACATGGCCGATCTGATCGGCAAGGTCGTTCGCGCCGGTAACAACGACCAACGCAACGGCCACGACTACTCCTCACGATCACGAACGACGGGAACATCGCGACCTCACGGCACACGATTCGGTCAGACTCTTGCCAGCGCTCATCACCGAACACATATTGAGCTCGGTGAGGAGGACGAGTATGAGCTCAAAGAGCGTGAGAAGATTGAGGGGATCAAGAAGACTGTCGTCACGCAGATTGTGCATCAGGGTCAACAGCAGGACGATGATGGTGAATCTACTGTTGAGGAACATAACGATCGCGCGGTTAGCGAGGCCAGCTCGACTAAGCATTTGCACCAGCGGAATTATAGCGGTGTTTAGACAAGATATATATGGTAGAGGATTGATACACGCGAGGGATATACCCAATAGAATATTTATATAGATTTTTTTAATGTTAATGATTGGCCAAAGGCTTGTTGATCTTCAAATCTGTTTAGTATTGACGACCCTTGATGCATCGATGTGATGCAGTCGAGAAGCAATTGTGATGTTCATACCCTTTGAACCATAACGCTTGATGAAGATAAATGAATCAGGTCTCGGTAGAGGTGAACTCGCGGATCATTCCGACCCCGCCTAAGTAACCGTAGTATCCGAGACCTTCGCCGAACGCTTCAAGCCACAATCAGCCCAACAATCAATAACAAATGCAGCTAAACTAGTCAGGATGTTGCAGAATTCTAGGGCAACCAGACTCAAAACTCTCTGAAGAAAACAGGGTCTACCCTCCATCATGACTCTCGCCGCGCGTCCCGTGATCTTAGCACTGAACTAAGAGATCTAAGCTATTTTCTCCCCAGTCCAATCGTTTCAGTGGTGCAAAGCCTCATTGAGCTCGAGTGCTTATTGGTTGGTTTTACGATGTACGCTGAATACGCTGCGATACGCTGCTTACATACGCTGGAGGGTGTGATTGGTCGATTGGGATTATTTGTCAATTGAGATGAAGTGTGAGGCCGTAAAAGAAGGTATCGCGAACTGAGGCTATGCTAGAGGCATTGTCGCATACGCAGATTTGCGCAAGAATGAAAATTATTATACATGTGGGAGCGATGCAGAAACCAAGATGTTCTTCTATAAATGGCCGGGATGACAATCTCATCAATTGGCAATCTCTATATCTCACTATTAGATTTCAAAGACATTGCGACTCGAACCACTTCATCTCTCACTACTATATAATAACACTTCAGTACCCTCGACCGACCAAGAAAATCACCAATCAACATAATGGGTCTTTTCAAGACTGCCGATCTTCGTGAGGAGTGCGAAAAGAGCGCTCGTATCCTCAAGAGCTTCGTTGGTACGTACCATCAGCCTCTCTTTCTCACCCTCACCATCTAATAAACAACAGACAAGAACAAAATCCCCTCCAACGTCATCAGCAATGCCAAAGGACTCGCCATATTCACCGGTTTCCGCGCAGGAATGTACTTTGCCGGCGCAGGCGGCTCAGGCGTCGTAATCGCCCGTCTCCCCGACGGATCATGGTCCTCACCCTCTGCCTTCTCCGTCCGCAGCGGCAGTGTCGGTCTCGTCTACGGCATAGACGTGTACGACTGTATCTGTGTCCTCAACACCCAAGGCGCAGTCGACGCCTACAAGAAACCTGAAGTCAACCTTGGAGGCGCCGTCGCTCTTGCAGCTGGACCGCTCGGTGGAAACGTCAATGTGGGAGATGTTAAGCCTGTGTGGACGTATACCAAGTCACGTGGTATTTATGGTGGTTTGACGGTTGATGGGACGGTTATAAAGGAGAAGAGAGATGTTAATGCGGAGTTTTATGGAGCGGAAGTTTCGTCGGCACAGATTCTGGAGGGTAATGTGAATGGGGGCTGGTCACCGAGGATTGTTGAATTGTTGGAGGTTGTCAAGACGGCAGAGGGTAAGAGTGCGGACAAAAGTGTTTTGCAGGGGATTAGCACTGAGCCTACACCTGGTGACTTGACGGAGTAGACGCAGCAGCTGGATACTCTGGTGGTGTTTGGATCGGAACTTGTTTTGATAGACGTTGATGATCGTTTGCTATGCATACAGACATGGATTGGATACTTGAAACCCCTCTATGCGTCTATAATGAACTATGACTGGCGATATCTGGCTGTCATCTCAATGTATGCCCAGAGAACATTAACATCTTTACTGTGGCATAAACAGCCCTCTATTCAAATGGAAATAACTTAATTGCCTCTCATAAAATAGCTAAACGTTTAGACCGATAGTATATCTTAGAAGTCAGACAGTAAACATAATTGTTGAAAATAAGCTGCTATGCTGTCCCCATGACCTCTTTAAATGGTTAAGATAGACACATAATGAGAGGTTGTTCTGTTCGCTGGACTTAAAAGTCTCGTAGCCATCGATATGTCTTTCAGGAGTTCCATATACTCCAACCCGACTCTTCGTCTTCAGACTTGTATGGCGTTCGTAATATTGACCTCCACATACATCCTGACACCAACCCTTTCCAAGATTTCGTTTGAAAGATACCCCGTGTTCACTTCAGGCAAGATCCGTTTGGTCGGAAGTCCTCATCTTCGTCAATTGCAGAAACCCCGCCGAAATCTCCGATGCGTTAACCCTTCTGGTGGTAACGATTGAATTGCCCCGGCCCTAGCCATGTGGCAGATGAAAGTCCGAATATATGAAGACGAGTAGGGAGCCGACTTAAGAAGAAACGCAATCTACTAATCCTCAATTCCAAGTATCTCATTGTCTTTCGTGAAGTCCACGACGTTCATCCAATCTCCCATACCTTCGAGATAGACTAGCTCAAAAGGATCCTTCGAAATATCATTCGGTGGCTCGATGTTTAGCCAATCGTCTCCCTCGCTTGAGAACTTCAATTCTCTTTCAGTGAAATCGGGATATGGTATTGCAGTCTGTTGCTCCTGTAACCCAGAGGGCATAGAAAGACCGTACATTCTCTTGACTGCCTCGAAACCTTCAGAAAAGTTACATACCATTCCTGAATTAGAAGATGGCAATGCAGTATCCTGAGGAGCAATATTGGCCTGAATATCTGGAGATGGATCGCGAGTAGGCCCTAGTTTTGTATCAACTGCAGGCTTTTCCAAGGCGCTTTCCACCTTGTTAGAGCGCTCCTTTGAGTTCCCTTCCAGAGCCTTTTGTTCGAATCGAGTCTCTACTCGAGCCAGGAGTTCCAATACCACCGGGCGTAGCTGATCAGCGCAATCCTCTGGTATATCCTTAGTTTTCTGCACATCGGAAATGATATTCTGTCCCTCTTCTGTCCAGATACCCCTTATTATTCCTGTAATCTCTTTGAAAACTCCTTCATGATACGGATTCTGGTCATCATCGAAATTTCCAAACAAGATCTTCCATATCTTGTGCCATTGACCTCTCGGTGACAGACTCCTCTCGAAACGGACCTTGAGGGCATCTTGAGTAGTTGGTGAGACGCCGTCAGTGTTTTCTGAGAGGTCCATTGAGCAGTCTTGTTGCAGAACATGTTCTTGGAAGGGCTTTAGCGCTGAAAACCCCATGAGGCACCTCGGACAAAAGTAATTCGCCATATGGCGCCTCTTGAGATGCTGCTTGACATCTGATATGCGTGGCATTTTGAGGCTGATGCAGTCAAAATAACGTTCTGGGTGCCTTCTGTAAAAGGGGCACGCAAATGACTCGACACATTTGTTGACGTCGTTGCTTTCTTCATCCTGACCACAGTTCCCGTCGGCTTCAGCAAACTTTTCCGGTGTTCTAGTAGCGCGACTCTTCTTCTGAGGTCCTCTGTTATCCCCAGCAGGCCTCTTTGAAGAATTTGATGCATTTTTTCCATCTAGAGGCGATTCTTGTTTCACCAGCTCATCAAGCGATTGCACCCGACAATCGGAAGATGAGGAATGAGAAGGATTCGTTTGTGTATTAAAAAACATGTCCAGGTTCGACATGTCGGAGAACGCTTGAAGCCGTAGGGAAAGCATGGTTTCCATTGAAGAGACCCGATGGAGATCGCCATCATGCAACTGAGAGTCCAGAAGTTCTGAATTAGAAAGATCTGTCTTACCCACCTGCGAAGACTCTTCATGACGTGGAGCAACCATTAGTCTTCTGGTATTGCGAGAGGTACATCGATATGACTTACTTGATAGCTTTGACCGTAATGCCGTGCCAGATATCGGCTCTTGGGCTTGGGAACTCGATGCCAATGGCATCGTCGATCGCCTTCGGGGCTGCCGATGTACCGACAAGGAAGCCGCCGAATGCCCAGTCCAGCTTGAGCTTTTCTTCTTAACTGGAAGAGTAGCCCCATTGCCAACATTAGAATACCCATTGGAGAAGATATTTGGCACGTCAGGCTCAAAACTTCCAGCTTTGCGGTCAAGATTCATTTGCTGATCCCTGATAAATTCAGCGAGTCCTACTGTGTGTATGAGCGAAAAGCTTGAGTATGGCAATGCCTCAGCCTTGATGGGAGGTGTGATGTTTTCGAAAGTCGATGAAACTGGATGTCGAAAACGAGGCAGCAGGATGGGTTGAAAATGAGAGAATCAACGTCACAAGGCAGACGAGGGTGTCCTGGGTAGGCTCTAAATTTCGATATACACACGGAGGGGGGTACGACATGAAATAAGACCCAATGTGCAGATAGCCGAGATTTGGCTCTTTAGGGGGCCCAAGCTTGTAGTCAAATGTATGATGAGAGCTGCTAAGGCTTCAGTGACTTGACTGGCTTTTTGGGTACTCCTTACAGATGGTAAGGATATAAGTCAAGCAGATATGGCTACGGCATAGAGCCTAATCTTTCCAACAATGAAAGCATGACAACATAGACCCAACTTTTTGTTGCTTTGGAAAATAATACAAGTTTACTGCGATAAAAATACAGAGTAAAACAGAGGACCATGACAACTTCAATTGCATACAAATGCCAATTTCCCTGAATACGTGCCTTGAAGCTTTGACCTGGTTGGCTTTTGTTTGGGTGGTGTAGGACTTTGTGGCTGTGCTGTGCGACAGCCCGTCAGCAGTCTGTATGGTCAAGACCTGGGTCCAAAAACCAATCATGCATACGGCGTTCATTGTATGGCTGACTGGTGTGCAATTGGTTGGAAAAGCCGCAGGCACAATAATTATTAGCACACTGTCTTTGAACCAGACAATGAGCCAACCTCTTTGAAGCTTCAATTGAAACGGACATTGTGATATAGGCGGCAGCGTAGATGGATAAGTTGTTGGTTGCGGGACTTTGAAAACGAAATATATAATATGCTTGACACTTTATCTTCCACGACTGCATCCATCGCATCCTCACAGTCGTGGCTAGCCACAGAACTGTTCACGGCCGTGGAATCGTAGTTCGCACAATTGAGCAAAATCGATGACAGCACAGCCATACTGGACTTGACTGAAATGCGCCATTGCGAACCAACGCAGACGCCCAGAGGTTTGACTTGAAACGAAGTCTGTAAGTGGCGGCCTGCAGAGCTGCTGGTTGGTCCACCGTGGGGGAATCTCAGCGAATGAGGTTGATAGGGATCTGCAAGGGGGTCTTCAGCTTCCACAAATGCGTACAAGGCCTACACATTTGTGTAGGAGAAACGCCTAGCGGAATTAGGCCCTCTGTAGTCCAACCATGGATCTCATGTTCTCGCCGTTGCTTCAGTGCTGATGCCCGGCATCTGTTTGTGAGGTTATTGCTGAGGTATCAACACGTGCATCACAATAGCATTTTCTCTCTCTGAAGAGTTCAGGAATCTTCGTAATACTAGTAATCAGCTTAATTATCCCTTCCCTGTCAAGCCAGGGGAATATCTGTAAAACTGCTGTGTGGCTCCCACACCACCCGCACAGGCGAACTGCGCGAACGTGGACTGCAGAGCCTGATTTATTGTGCAGGCGGCAAAACAGCCTTGCCGCAGCTACTCAATTGTGTAGTTGCGGCCGACAATTGCCTTGTTTAAGGAGTCGAAACCCTCCTTTCGTGTCGAGATGTTTTCCTTCTAGAGCTCCGGGTTTAACAAATCCTTTGCCCCAACCAGTCAACATACGCATTTCATCTTTTTTTTGTATCGAGTTTCACACACACAAAGCGTATTGAACTTTCAATCCACTTTCACTCTCTTTGAAACCAATCGCTCGTTGTATCATGGATACCACATTTTATGCAAATCTCCGCCGCCACAAACCCTCCCGACGGGAACCCCTTGCATCACAGGCGTCGCACAGAAGGTTACCAAAACGGCTATTGCATTTCTTCTATCAAAAGTCCCCGAATGACTCTAAGTCTCCTCAAGCTCCAAAAAGAAGCTCCTCAACTCCATCGGACAGCAGCGACAGCTCTGGTGATGGCGTGGCGATTTACAGCGACACCGACTACCCTAGGATTGACGAGGATCACCAAGTGGTGACAGTCGACTCTCAACTAGCTAAATTGAGGTTCCTGGACCGAATTGTACAGAGGCTCAGATTGGAGTTGGACCTATATAGCAATGATGGCCACAAAGCCCATGGACCTAGCCAGAAACGCCATGCAGACAACCCGAATCAAGGAAGCCGTGACGAGAAGAAACAGAAACAAGGCCAAGGATCCCGAAATACCCGAGATGAAGGTGAAGGTGAGAAGAAAAACGGCAGGGGAAACGGTGGAAAGCAACCACCAGACGGCCACAGGTACCCTGTCCCGCCCCCGAAAACTGGCCCCCAGAAGAA
>JAAOAJ010000304.1:0-10647 GCA_013781345.1 Fusarium coicis
TGTATTTATAGAAAACTAATCGATCCACTTCTAGTTCCTTTGACAAATACGAGTATTCCTTCGACCTTACCTTGGTCGCCCAGGGCAAATGCTACTTCGCGCACCGCCCAATTGTTTGCCCACAATCCCCTGTCATAGCCAAAAAAATGTCAGATTCAAGATAGTATTGAGGGCTGTCAGAGAAAAACGACAACAAGATATTACTTCGACTTTGGAAGTGATAATCCGCAAGCAATAGATTGCTTTATCCAGCACTTCTACAGACAAAACTATCAGGCCGACAATCGCGATCATGATGCAGCAAAGCACCCTGAGTCCAGTGATATCAAAAATGAGGTATCGGCGTCACCCGAGCATGATGTCGTTGATGCTACCTGCCCCATACTCCACGCTCGGGTGTACGCACTGGCTGAACTCTACGACATACCTGCCTTAAAAGCGACGGCGCTCGAGAAGTTCAACAGGACCATACCAGACCACTTCCATCCAAATGGATTCCTGGACGGTGTGGAAGAGGCATATGCGTTCGACAATACAGGAAGATAGGGGGCTACGAGACATAATTGTCCAATTTTTCTATAAACATCCAGATTTACTAAAGCACGAACGAGTAACAGATATTCTCCAGAAGGTACACCCTTTAACATTTGACTTGTTTATGTACTGGCAGGAAATGCGGTCAAAATAATAATATCCTCAGCGTATAGCAAGAATAACCTCTAGTATCGTCACAAATGCAGGACCTTTGTAGCCCTGACCTAACTCATTCCTAAACATCAATCTCCGCCTTGGAAGGATAAGCCCGCTGTATCAGTGCCCATCGATGCTTAGTATCCAACTCTATCTCCGTTTTAAATGTCACCTCTGCCTTATCCAGAGCCTCTCGAATTTCCGACTCAGCCACTTCCTGGCTTTCCTTCATGCTGTTCTCATTTTCAACAATAATCGCCCTCTTCATGTCGTTCAGTTTGGCTTGTTCAGCGGCAATATATGCCAGCTTTTTCTCTAGTCGGATTTTCCACTGAGACTCTTCTCGGATCAGTTCGTTGACTGCCTTTTCAACCTTAAGCCTTAAGTTTCTGACGAGGTGCTGGTACTTTTCGACCTGTAAGACTCCCAGAAGCCTCTCCGCGTCAACTAGCAGCTTCATCATTTCATCTGATTGCATATCGTAACGACGGACAGCAGCATTGCGAATTTCGAACCCTGGCTGGAACAATTTCTCGAGTTCTTCATCATTGACTACCGTACCGAAATTATTTCGTTGACAGAGGAATTGTTTCATCCAGTCACTAAGCTGTGCAGCCTCAGCGCAGCCCCAGCATTGCTCCTCGAGAACATCAGGCATGTGCTCGCGCGCATAGGTATAGCAAGCTCGCTCAAGATACTTCTGTAGATCAACCAAAAGCTCGTGCTGGCTACTGACTGACAGGCGCGCCGTTTGTCGGTCGTCTTGGGCTCGTCGCTCAAGACCTGGTTGTCCATCGCCTTCTGGAACTGTGTGATATCAGTTAGTATGCCCCAATGTTATCCAGTTCCGCCACATGATCGTTGGAACCACGTACATTTTGCTGCATTGGCTGGGGCCCCTTCCGTCAGAACAGCTTCTCCTATAAGGGCCTCTGCATCTCCGGAGGGCTCAAGGATTAACTCATCTGGGTTGACCGCTCCAAGAATCTTATCTTCTGCTACAGTCTTATCTACAGCCTTGACTGCAGGAATATCGCCTCCGAGGTCAGGAAACATACGCTGTGCGATAGAAGGATTTGCAAACACTCCATCGCTTGCCAGCTGTTTGACCCTGGCCTTTAAACCATCCATGCCATACTTCTTGATTAGCATTTCGACACCTACTCTGTCATATCGTGTATTGACGACGTAATCACTCTTTTTCTGCCCGGTTTTGACACTTTTCTTCAATAAAAGGCTGTCCTTGAATGCCATATAAATATCTTGGTTCTCAGGCACGCCTTCCGATGTAAATACGACAACTTCGTTGACGTTCTCCGCTTGTCCATCGACTGACCGACCGTTTCCGCGACAGAGAGTGCATGTTGTTCGTCTAGACTGAGCATCGTGAGAGTCTGTGATCCTGCCACAATCGCATTGATAGCAAGGGTTTGATTCAGTTGATGACCTAGCCATAATGGTTCCGGTAATGAACTTAGGCTAGAGTGTTCTGCTAGTTTAGTAGGGAGATCGATATTGTTGCAAGTCGACAGTTTAGAAGCGGGGGCTGAGAGACATCCGTCTGTACGTACCCTGCAGCACGACATGTCAGCCGTAAGACATGCTGCATGGATGCCTGGGCACCTAACTCTTGGATTAGGCTCTGCAGGCCGACACAATTTGCGCGCCTGTCCAATCAACTTCATATCTTTAGCATTTAGCAAGCAGCATACCGACCGATAATTGACTCGTCCGTCAAGTGTAAAGCCATATACTCTTCCTTACGGTACAGGCAGATCTTTTATAAACCAGGGAACACTACCCCTCGCAAGTCCAAAGCGATCAAAGCGGTCGCTCAACGTCATCGACCGGTTGTTTCTTGCTTCTCTAAGAACGACCTTGTTCAGATCCTACGACACAAAGAGCATGGCGGCGTAGGCAAGTTTATTAGAATGGAATCTCCATACTGATTGTATATCTTGGAATACTCATATTCTCAACCCAAAGTGATATCCGAAAGCCTCGTGTCGAGGGTAGCATCCTGCCAGAACAATGATCACCTGTTCGGGCGCACGTAGGCCTAGAGTCGCCAGCATAGTATCCTGCTGACCAGGGCGTCGCGGTTGTAATTGTATTTCAGTATAGTAGGGCCATGAGGATAAAAAGTCCGAGAAATATACACATTCTAGTCTGCGGCCCTTCTCCAGAAATCGCTATCATTATCGATATCATAATCATCATCGTCATCATAGTCATAGCCATAGCCATAGCCATAGCCATAATCATCAAAGTCAAGATCACTGAACCTACTGTCCCAGAACTCTTCTTCAGCAGTGTTTTTGCTTAGTATCCATCCATAACTCTCCATTTTCTTTCTCAGACAATCACTCGGTCCATCCTCATATACCTCAAGAATGATCTCTGATAGAGAAGTCACAGCTCTAAAGTGAGTGTCGACAAGATGCAGTGCCTCAGTTGCAAGGTTGTAGTGGTCCAGATTGTCAAGCCTGAGTTCCATGCTACTTGTACTATATAAGGACGTCTTAAGCGTGATCAAACCAGTGCAGCTGCTCATAATGCTTCCGAGGATGCTGAGGCTTTTCTCCTCGATAGTAACATCGCCCGGATCTAGATATAGGAATTCCGGGAAGTCGATTATGATATGTTGAATGGACTTTGCGTTGCGGGGACCAATTTGCTTGAGGAACGAGGCCAACTTCTCAGGGTCGCGTCCACCAAAGTCGAAGCGATTCTGGCTATAGAATAGTAGGCTGGCTTCGCGGTGGACTGTCTTGCTAACGCAAAAAAGCCCTGTTGGAACCTGCAAACCATATTTGAGCCAAGGATCGATAGGCTCGGACTGCAGTAAAATGATTTCGTATATCGTGTTTCGAAGTTCGCCGGGGAGAGAGAAAGCTCACAGAGCCGCCCGTAGCAGTGGGCTATCGATCATTAGCTTTATGGCTCAGACCAACCTTTAAGAGTATGTATTGCAAACATTGAAGTTGGAGAGCTGGCTCGAATCACACATCTCTATAAGTAGTATCAACTAGGTAGTCGCTGATTTTGATTGTCCTACTGATTACCAAGTCATGATGGCAATGAATCCCAGTGGTTTCCCATACGTCAGGAGATAACCCCGCATTGAGAGTGGCAAAGTCACGTGCTCTAGTAACTCCAGCATCGAACTTGACCAATTTTTGTACTGTTTGTTCCTCACAGGGTAGTGCCCGGAAGTCTCTACCAAATACTATTACTATACGCGACCATCCACTGGAGAACTAAAGTGACTCTCAACTTGATGACGAAAGCGATTCACTGGCGAGTAGTCCTTTATGAACGGCTGTTGAACGCCTGATTGGCCAACTCGTCGGCTTCCTTATTCATCTCCAGAGGCACTCGCCAGAACAGCACCTCGACATTAGATGTATTCAGGTCTCCAATAAGCGCGTGCAACTCCTGAAACAGTTGCGCATTTTCGACTAGTTTTCGCTTGGCAGTCTTGTAACCATTGGTCTCCCATTTGAATACCCACTCAGTCATTCCCTTAACAAGATAATCTGAGTCTGACTTGATGACAATTGTATGGAGCGGCCCATAGTGTAATGCATCGGCTTGTACGATGTCTTTTGCTTGCTTGAGTGCAAGGATGCCAGCCTTCAATTCTGCGATCTGGTTCGTCACATGCGACTGGTTCAACAGGACGCTCTGGTTGTATGTAGACCCTCGCCCAAAGAATACCCCGACAGCAGCTCTGGCATTTGCCTGGCCGTTACCCCTGCAGGCACCGTCAACTGCGATGAATATACCGTCGACATGAGGTGCAATGCAATCGCAGTCGCTGCAAGGCAGAGCGCTTTCGCATGCCACGTATGTCCAGTCCTCATCATTGTTGGTGACCTGGATCAAGTCTAGGTCTATGCCATGTCGATAGCGTGAGCTGGGCTCAAATTTGCGATCCTGTATCCATTCTCGGTCATCTGGCTGATGATGCGTGATGGGCCATTGGATAATGCGAATTTGCAGCTCTCTCTGGTGCAGATCAGGAGACGGGCGTTGGTATCGAAGAAGAGCTGTAGATTATCGAGAAGGCTAGTGTTAGCCATTATTTTAGTACCTTAGGAATGCACTGGATTCTGATTCTGTTGCCTTCGTCCTGTTATAGTGGATAATGTTTTGAAAAAGGGGTCTAACGGGAAGTGCTTGAGATGTCATGCGTGCACAGACCAGTATATTGGTAATTTAACGAAATACGCGGACATGACGCGTGCACGGACGACCTGGCAACGTGCACGGGCCAGATTTGTTGTATTTCGTCGAATTACCACCACGACTGCGTAGAGTAGTAGTAGTAGTAGTAGTAGTAGTAGTAGTAGTAGTAGTAGTAGTAGTAGTAGTAGTAGTAGTAGTAGTAGGTCGTTGTGCTACTGGTAGTGGTTGTAATTGTTCGTAGGGTTTGTGTCGTTGTGCCTTCGTTTTAGTGCATAAGTCACATTGTTTTATGACTTGTTCGACTTTTTTTCGTTTAACTTTGTATCCTTGTTCCCGTAGCCTTTCGAGTGTTTTCTTTATTCCTTGGTGGCCGTGTAATGGGTGTGAATGAAATTCGCGAAGGAAGTCGCGTTCTTGTTCTGATAAGGATCTCGTTTCCTTCGTTGTTTTTGCGATTGTTTTTGTAGGGTTGCACTGCTTACAGCTTTCCACTAAATCTCGAATGTAGTGTTTCAAGTAAACGCCGTCGTAGATTTCTTTCATTTGATCCCATGTCTTTTTGTAGTCTCCGTCGTGTGGAACCAGGTTGTGATAGTGGTCGAAGATAGTAGATATGTGTTTGTAGGGTATTTCGATTCTCCCTTTGAAGTATGTCATGCCACTACTTCTGCTGTAACGTGATCCTCTAAGCCAGTCGACGAAGTCTTGTTCGCCATTATGGTACAACAGTGCTCGGTGTTCTGGCAGAGGTTTTGGTGCCTTTTTGGTTGTTCTTGCGATTGTCTTGACTGGTTGCGTGAACTGGTATTCTCCTTGCTTATTGAGTTCTAGGAGTTGTTCCTTGGTTTTGACAGTTCCCGTGTCGAAATCTGTTCGTCGGCTAATGGCGTCTGCGCGTCCATTGTCGGTGCCTTTGCAGTGTGCTATTGTGAAATCGAATTCGCATAGGTATTCGGCGTAGCGTAATTGTCGTCGGTTTAGCTCTTGCGTTGTAGCAAAGTGAGCTATGTTCTTATGGTCGGTAAAGACTTTTACTGGGTGTTTGCTTCCTCTGAGGTAGTGTCTGAATTCCTTGAAACAATTGACAATAGCTAGGAATTCTTTGTCATAGATGGGGTAGTTGAGTTCTGCTCCATGCATCTTGTGTGAATAGAAAGCAATAGGGTGTAGTACACCGTTGTCGTCGCGTTGTCCAATCTGTCCTCCAAGGGCGAAGTCAGAAGCATCGGTTTCGAGTTCAACTTGCCGTTCTGGGTCAAACATGACTAGGACTGGTTCGCTAGTGATGGCTGATTTGAGTTGGTCAAAAGCTCCTTGTGCCTTGTCGTTCCATTGGAATGTTCGATCCTTTTTGGTAATCTCCGTGAGTGGTATAGCAATCTTGCTGAAGTCTTTGACGAATCGTCGGTAGTAGTTCGCGAATCCTAGGAAGGATTGCGTTTCCTTGACCGAGGTAGGTGTTTTCCACTCTGTAACTGCTGCAATCTTGCGTCTGTCCATTCGGATTTCATTGTGCGAAATTTCATGTCCTAAGTACGTTACTTTAGGCTGATGAAAATGACTTTTCGTGGGCTCGACGAGCATGTTGGCGTCTTGTAGTGCTTTCAAAACCTTATGGACGTGTTCTGTGTGCTCTTTTTCTGTGTCAGAGAAAATGAGGATGTCGTCCAGGTAGCAAACTACAAAGATGTCAAGGTATTCTCGAAGTACGTTTGTTAACATGCGTTGGAATACTGCAGGTGCATTGGTTAAGCCAAAAGGCATTACCAAATATTCGAATAATCCGTATTTCGTTCTGAAGGCTATCTTCCATTCGTCGCCTTCTTTGATTCGAATTAGGTTGTAGGCGGATTTGAGATCTAAGGCGGTAAACCATTTTTTGTTGAATAGTCGGTCCTTGAGTTCGGTAATGAGTGGTAGTGGTGTCCTATCCTTGTCGGTGATCTCGTTGAGTTGTCGATAATCCACTACAAGTCGTAGCTTGTTCGTGTTAGGCTTTGGTAGGAACATGACCGGATATCCTGCTGAGGATTTTGACGGTCTGATGTATCATTTTCGTAGCATGTCGTTCAACCATTCTTTGAGCGTGTCGAGTTCGTCTCGAGATAGGTTATAGATAGGGAAGAATTTCGGATTCTTTCCTTCCTTCAGTACGATTTCAATATCGTATTCCGTGTGTTGAGGTAGCTTTGTGTCTAGTTCCTCCTGAAATAGTTTCTGGTAGATACGGTACTGGACTGGTACGTTCTTGAGTCGTTCTTCAGATTCCTTCTCGGCAATCTGTTTCATCTCTTGGAGATCGTGGTCCAGTTGTCTAAACTGTCCCTTGAGAGTTGCTATCGTTCGTCTGATGCGTTTCGTTCTGCCTTTGTGGTACTTGTGTTGGGTTCCTTTTGGAATGGGCGATGCTTTGTCGCTCCTGACTCCGCTGCTGTCTTCAGTCGGAGTTTGAGATCTCGTTTCGTTGTTGTCTGAATCGTCTTCATCATCTGAAGGGTGATCTTCGCAGTTCACCTGGCCAGTTCTCCAGTTGAATTGTGGGTTGTAGCGTTTTAGCCATGGGTATCCGAGGATCAAGTCGTATCCATGTACGGGGATAATGTCGAAGTCAATACCTTGGTTCCTTCCATTAACGAATACCTTGAGGTGATCAATCTCGCGGGTTATTTGTCCGTTGTCGTAGTCGTAAGCGTTTCCTTCTCCGTCTCTTACCGTGTAAGGTTTCTTCTTGTCTCTCCATGGTAGCTTCAAATCATTTACCGTGTTAGGGGAAATGTGATTCATGTCAGCTCCGCTGTCAACAAGTGCGTCCAGCCACTTGTCCCTGATTCTGACTTTCAATTGTAGGCAGGTCTTTTGGCTGTTTTGTTTTGTAGCCATTCTTAGAGCTTTGGTGGGAAGTTCGTTTTCCTCTGCTCTGTCGCTCGTCTGGCGCTCCGTTACAGACGGCGTGTTCCTTTTCCCCATGGGTGATCGTAGCTGCACTCACAGTCTGCGCCGTTGATGTCGTCGGGGCAGTCGTATTTAGTTGCGAGTTCTTTCTGGTAGGCTTGGCTGGCTTCCCATGCTAAGCGTTCCGCTTCGTCGTCGTTAGTTTCCAGGGTCTGATTGTTTGGTCTTGATTCGTTATCGGATGGTCCTTCTTCCGTTATTTCTATTTCTTGGTGTACGTGTTGTCTCCATTGCGCAATGTGTCGGGTGTTTCGAACGTGGTTTAGGGCTCGTTCCCTTGTCTCGGCATGCGCCGTGAGTTTGGTTACTTGAGTTCCTCTGTACCTTCTGGTGATTCGATATCCCAGGGTGTCGATGATCAAATAGGGTTTCTGTTCTCTATGTTCCCTAGTCTGTACTGGAAACAATCGTTTGCTTCTTTCTCTTGTCTGTGTCGGGTATAATAATGTCGGGTGCAGGATATCCACGATATCTGCTGGTGGTTCGGATGGTTTGGGTACCTCCGAAAGTCTGCTTCGGCTTGGATTTGTTCTTCTGGAGTCGTGGGGTCTTCCACTTCTTTCTTGGTATATGACTGAATGTAGATGTCATCGTCTTGTTCGGTGATGGCTCTCTGTCTTGCTTTCTCGGCGTACTTGAGTGCGTTGCTGTGCCATGCACGATTTCCTTCTACATCGTATTGTGGCGTGATTTCCATGTTCCAGACGGTGCGGTCTACTCATCTTCTGATTTTCATTGTTTCCAAATCTTGAACTGTTCTTGACGCTGAGGTGTAGTTTGGGTCTCCGTAATGTCTATTTGGTCGAATGGCGGTAGTCCTGACTGGAATGTCGTCTACTGTGGAGTATGGATCGTGTTGGATGGTTCCTCCCTGTATCTTTACGGGTGCTCCGGATTTGGTGAATATCTGTGCCAGTGCGTTGTCGAGTTTTTGGTCAAATTCTGGTGTACTCGGTTCGTCGTCCGGGTTAGGGGCAACTTCCTTTCCTTTCCTGACCATACGGATGGTTTTGTCATTTTCCTTGTCGTGGGTTGTTTCTGGTACTGGCATCCATTCTTGGTTGTGTGTCTTGTTTTCCTTGTTTTTGTAGTATAGTTTTTTCTTGTTTTTGTTTGTTCTGGTTCTTCTTTCTTCCGGGCTGCTTCGGTACGGGATTTCTGTTGTTGGTGCAGCGTGTCCCAGGACTGGTCGTTGTTCCTCGGGGATCTCCGGATTGTACTTATCGAGTGTCTGTTCCTTGCTGAGTTATGGGTCGTGTACGGTAGTACCTAAGTTTAGGTTCCTGATGTATGGTGTTTTTCCTGTATCGTATCCGTCTTTTCTTGTCATGTTGACGGATCGGACGGCCATTTGTGGTTCTTCGTCCTTGTGGACGCTGTTGACTTGCTTTTTACCTTCGGGTACAGGTCTGTATTTTTGGTTAGTCTTGACGGGGTTCTTACATTCCTGGTCGTAATTTCCTTTCTTGCCACAGTTCCAACAAGTGATTTTGGACTTGTCCTTCTTGGTTACTCCGATAGTCATTGGTCCTGCTTCAGTCCCGTAGGAAGTGTCGTTGGTTCGTTTTCTTCCTTGATTGGCGTTTTGTCGGTTTGTGTTCCATCGGGGATTGTACGATCCTCCTTGCTTTTCGGCTTGTTTCTCTCTGCGTCGTTCATATTGTTGATTGTCGATTTCAACGGCAATGTGGGCTAACTCGATGAGGTTTGCAGGTTTAGGTCGGACGTTTGCCATAGCGTCTTTTACTTCAGATTTAAGTCCTAAGTATACTTGCGCCATGTGTGCTTCCTCGCCCCAGTTGAGTTTGGCTGCTTGATATCGATATTCAGCTAGGTAGTCGGCTGCTGACCCTCGCTGTTTGAGTTGTCTGATTTTCATTTCTGCGATTCGTTTTTCGTCCATGATGCCGAAAGCATTCTTGAGCTCCTTTCCGAAGTGTTCTTACTTTTCGTAGACGTACTTTGTGTTGGCCTGCTGGTTCTCCTTTGGGTTATTGACGTAGTCACGGATAAGAAGTTCCGTGAGTCGTAGTGCCTTGTCTTTGAGGAAACTCATTCCGTGTCTAACTTTGAGTTCTTCAGTGGTGAACTGGGTAGGATAGTACATCTGATAACTTCGAAGGTTGGTAAGGAATCCTTGGAGTTTGTCTGCGTCGCCGTTGAATGGTTCAGGCTGACGGGGTCGAAGGATTTCTCCGGGGTCCTTGCCGGTGGCTACGAGGGCTGTAGTATGTTCGATATGGTTCCTGTAGAGCTTCTGACTCTTTTCGGCTTCTGCTCCCAAGGCCTCCCCGAGGTTCGTGAGGTTGGCCACCTTTCCCTCCAAATCCTCAATTCTGTCTTGAGAAATTCTTGCGTTATTCTTGGCATTGCTCAGCAGTTCGTCGTGCTGCTGGCTCAGGTGTTTGAGTCTGCGTTTGAGTTTCGTGAGTTCATCCTCATGGGTGCTTGGATGAGCCGAAACAATTTCTTCCTCTTCTTCGTCATCGGTATCCATAGGAACGTTCACCGTGTTAGGGGGAGTTTCCTGCTGCGGATGGTGCTGTGCACGTCCCGAGTTAGAAGACTGGATTGGGGTAGTAGGTGCCATTGCGTTTGTATTGCTCAGCGTTACGCGGTACGGTCTGAACAAGAGCTATCAACGTGTGACGGGTTGGTTTCCAACTGTGGATAAACTAAGCNNTTATTGATAGCTGGTGAGCTGGATCTATGAAAGTGCTAATGAATGTGTTCTATATACTGAAGATGATTGTATGGGAGCGACACGAGTTAGGGTCGTTGTGGGTCCTGGGACGACGCGGTCCTGGAGCGCTG
>JAAOAJ010000305.1:4212-21216 GCA_013781345.1 Fusarium coicis
TTTTTTTTTTTTTTTTGCTTTTCTTTTCTTTTTCTTATCAGTAGTGGGTGCGCAATTTTATTTGGGCACCTAGGCGCCTATGTATTGGCCGCCACACCAACCAATGCTCATGTAACTTGTGGCTGATTGTGGCGCACTTACCCTGTCAACGCGTTGCAGGTGAACGCGTTCACGCGTAACTTGCCATGAGCATTTGCAGTAACGCAATGGTGAAACCATTTCAACAGAGCTCAACACGCTGAATCACCGGAATATCAATTGCGACTGGCAGCGTTTTTGTTTCATTGCCTCTGTTTTGCGCCATCATGAACACGTTCATAACGCTGCCGAAGAGTTGGTGTCGCTGAACTCAATAAACCTCCCACCACTCGTCGAATAGCCAGAAAGATGGCAAGAAGCTGATTTGAGGCTGAATCTAGGTGTGGTCTAGGTGGGTCCAGACCGACAGACTTTGAGGCCGGAAGCCTGGGCTGTTGCCACGTCTGAGGTGGCGGCCCCGGTGGTCCTGTTTACCTTACTGCTGAACGTGTTTGTCAAGGTATTAAATTTAGAAACAATAGTAACTATCCCGAGCTTGTCCAGTCTAGATTCAGGCCGACCGACAGGCCGAAGAACTTGCGGTTATCTGTTACACCGTAGCTCACCGTATGTTCTTACAAGCAGCTGTAAGCACCAATGTAATTGTTATGATAGCAATTATAGCTCAGTCTTATGTCCTGTAGTATAATGTTTAGGTGCGACTGTTATATCATAATTGCTATAAGCGGGCGGAGGTTTGATAATTTGAATCCCTTTGGCATAGCTGCTCACAAGCCTGCCTTTGGCATGTGCTTAGGGGTAACTGTGAGGCATGTGTTTGAGGGTTGGTAGCTGCAACCGCAGGTACAGGGCTTGGTTACCCTTCTTCCGCAGCAAAGCCACCGGAGGGGGAGCATCGTGTTACGGCTTGGTTCACCGTAGGCTACTATCTCCTAGAGCCCATAATGCTGCAATTCGTACCTGTCCACCTTTTCTCTGATATTGCTTGTGTTTATTCTCAATTGGCTGCAACCCCTCCCGGTACTGCGTTGGAGCCTTATGGGTCTCTGGAGATAGTCCAATCTTTTGCCCTGTGGCGTGATGGTTAGGTGCCCAAAATCTGAGGGTCATTACCATATCATTAAGTCACCACGCATGTGCATCTTAGCTGAACATGAAGAATAAGGTCGGTCACCTATTAACAGGGAACTTCCGGTTTTTTAGGGTTAGAAAATAAGGAACGTTAATTGGAGAAGAGATATAAAGTTATAAATAATAGAAATATTAAGTGCATAGCTATTTTGAATTCCGTTGAGAATGGGGAGCAGTCCTAGCTAGCCACATAATTAATCAAAATTAGGTCATATTTAGTCATACGTGGCGGTAGGGAATGCTCAACGTTTCAAGGGGCTGATTACCTTTTGGGCCGTTGTTGTTAGTCTGCCACCGAGTACCGAATACGAGGCTAAGAAAAGAGTTCTGCACAAATACCGGCCTCCATCTCGTTTGTCCTGTCCACCTTTCAGCATCTCGATCACTCTAGATCTCGTCATCCACTCGTTACAGAAGCACTCTGTCTTGTTCTTCTACCCTCTATTCATCCTTCCACTGCCTTTGTCCACTCCCTCGCACTAGTGATAAACATCAATCATGCACGCTTCCACTATCCTCTGCGGGCTCGTCTTCCTGCAGGGCGCCATGGCGTCTCCGGTTGGTAACGCAGGTGCTGCTGGCGTTGAACCTCGGGCCACCGAGCTTGAGGGCCTTGAAACTCGAGATATAGAGCCTAGGGCTCCGGCTCTTGGGGACTTGCCCTTCCCCTCCGTCCCAGCCCTCAAAAAAAGTAAGTCTGGAATGAAAAGATTTGGGCGTTCAATCTAACGGGAGATCGCACCTGAAGGGGGCCAGGACGATGGTAGCAGTGATTGCCCGTCGAACCAACAGACAAACCAATGCTCTTCTGGAAGCGCATACTGCTGTAGCCCTGATGGCAACGGTGGTAGGTAATCCGAATCCCCTTTTTACTACGCGAGGAGTCTTGAATATCCTACAGGTACCAAGTGTGCTATCTCAGACTCTTGTAACAGCGATTCAAAGGTCATTTGCTGCAACAATAACATGGGGGTAAGTAGCAGCCTCTCATCCCCAATTCAAGACTTACAAGTTACCTAGTATCAAATGTGCATTGGTGAGATCGACTTCAACATGCCCGTCACCATTAACATCAATATCAACGGAGGCGGGAAAGGCGGCAAGGGCTGGAAGTAGAAGCTTTGTTCGTGTTGTCCGGAAGACGATGTCTCAGTATCAAAACGGGTCTGGCGGTGCAATTGACATAGGGCTAGGCTGCCTGCTACTTTCGTTTCTTACGTTCTTTTATCCTATTGAAGACTCTGGAGGGTGGAGTCGTTCCTTTGGAATTGTTGTAGTTTACGCAGTAAATAAATACCACCCTCTTCTACCTTGTTTATAAAGCACACTGCCACGATCATGGACGACCAGGTTATCGGATCTGTAGGCAATGACGGAGGCCGACGGATCTCGGCTTGAAGCAAGCTAGCAAAACTCGTCATCCAAACCTCTAAAGCTGACATGTGAGCCTCACCTCAAATTGCGGTGTTGCTGGCGACTTGGACGAGAGGTCGGAAGCCCGGCGAGTCGCAAATCAATCGCCTCCTTGTAACTGTGACAGTAACCCCGGCAGATCGGGTAGGGATTCGTGGAACTGGTGCGCCGTTGCTGTGTCTCGGGAAGCTCCATCCGCACCGTTTCTTCTGGTGTTCTCAGCGGCCGAGTCCCCAATCGGATCGTGGGTCCTGAGATCTACCGAAAATAGATCGGAAAGTTTCCTGTCGCTGGACGGCTCCATGTTATTGGGAGGAAACCAAGCACTAGGCAGGACCAAATTCCCCGGACCAAGTCCCCAGACCGATGTATGGCTACCTCCAGCACATAGACTATTAAACTTCATGGCGGCTCCTTGTTAAACTTTTGCCTAGGCTGTATCCACGAGTGGTTTATGTCCAGGAACGGAAGGCCAGCTCAACACGTTCGTAGCAACCCACATCATACTCCAGGGGGTAAACCTGTCCAAGGTCTAAACAGGCTTCCCACGAGTCTCAGAGACGGATTTCATAGTAGACTTGTTATATGGGAGAATTGGAGTGGTCATAGATGGCAAGCTCAAGTTGGAACAGCCTTACGACTTAAGGCCGAAGTAGGCAGACCTGGGGACCCCGGTCCCGCATCTCTCAAACTGACGGTACCCAGACGCGGTGGCGAATATTCGATAGGTCTAAAGTCGACGGCAGAAACGGGGCCTAGCAGCCCATCTCCGACTCCCGAAGCGACAGAGGACCTCTCATTGGAATGCAGACTCAAATGCAGAGAACAACCTACCTACTATAGCTTGGATTTGCGCGCTTCACTTCGAGATGGCTGCAGCTTTGGCTATGATGGATGAGATTCATGGCCAACTACCGAGACGTTTCAATGATCACAATACCTATACGCTTGGAAGCATTGAGAATCACAATATCGTTATCGCATGCTTGCCTGAAGGCCAATACGGGACTATTAATGCCGCAAGTGTGTTAACAAACATGAAGCGTACCTTTCCATCAATCCGCCATGGGTTAATGGTTGGTATTGGCGGTGCAGCACCTGCCAAAAAAGACATTCACTTAGGCGATATCGTGGTGGGAACAAGAGTCATGCAATATGACCTTGGGAAGATTCTGAGTGGTGGTGAGATTCAGCGAACAGCCACTCCTAAATCCCCCGAGCAATCTTTGTGCACGGCTGTAGCAAACCTGCGAGCCAGGCATGAAATATACCCTAATCGTGTTCCAGCTATTCTACGGGAAAGAATGCAGAGAAATGCAGAATACCACCGTCCAAGCGCACCTGACCATCTATTTCAGGCATCATATGAACACGTCCCCTCGAAGGTAAATTGCCAAACCTGCGACCAGTCGCAGCTAGAGCAACGAGAGGCACGAAGATCTTGCGAGCCAAAAATCCATTATGGAGCAATTGCCTAGCAATCAGGTCATGAAGGATGCAGTCACCCGCGACCGTCTCACACAAGAGTTGGACATTACATGCTTCGAGATGGAAGCTGCAGGGTTGATGGACGTGCTCCCCTGCCTTCCAATTCGAGGTATATGCGACTATTCAGATTCTCACAAAGCCAAAGACTGGCAGAAATATGCAGCAGCAGTGGCTGTTGCATATGCGAGAGAGTTTTTAGAGGCTCTACCAGCCGCCGGCGATGCATTAAGAGACTTTTGGCCCAGTGCCCGTTTTCGTATGTTGGCCATTTACCCTGCAACTACTAAAACTAAAGAAGCTCACTCGTTACTATAGCTGAGCAAGCAGATCTTGGCAATCGTCGACAACAGCTAATGGAGTCTCTCAGATACGAGCAAATCGATTCACGCAGGACCACGATCAAGACTGCCTATTCTAAGACTTGCAGTTGGTTCCTCAAACACTCTGACTACCTGGCATGGCTTGATTCAGAGAAGCGGCCACACCGTCATGGTTTTCTTTGGATCCGGGGCAAACCTGGTGCTGGCAAATCGATCATCATGAAGTTCATCTACAAGAAGCAGAAGAAAACAGACATCCCGATGAAAGCCATTACTATCTCATTCTTTTTCAATGCCAGAGGAGATCAGCTAGAGAAGTCGGTCTCGGGCATGTATCGGTCTTTACTTCTGCAACTTCTTGAAGGCTTTCCCGATCTACAGAAAATCCTGGACGACTCTGATTCGATACCACGGGGCCAGGTCACAAGCCCACCCTTAAACATCCTCAAAGACCTATTCCATTCCGCAATTTCGTCCCTGGGGGAACGAGCGCTTACCTGTTTTGTTGATGCGCTAGATGAGTGTGATGAGCAACAGGTCAAGGACATGGTCGAATTCTTTGAAGAAGTCGCCGAACAATGTGTCGAATACAATTTGAGATTTCAAGTGTGTTTCTCAAGCCGTCATTACCCTTACATCGATATCAAGTCGGGGATTCGATTGACGTTAGAAGGCCAAGATGGCCACAACGAAGATTTGAGGCACTACATTAACAAACACCTGCGGATTGATGACACTGCCCTTGTGGATGAGTTGAAGCAGATGATGCTTGAGAAGGCGGCCGGAGTCTTCCTCTGGGTTGCTCTGGTAGTGGACATTTTAAACGAAGAGAATCGTCGTGGACGTATAGGACTTCGGACAAGGTTGCGAGAGGTGCCGAATGAATTAAGTGCACTTTTCCAAGATATCCTGACTCGAGATCAAGACCACCCAGAAAGTCTGTTACTCTCCGTTCTCTGGATCCTGCTTGCACAACGACCGTTGCAGCCTGGGGAGTATTACCATGCTCTTTGGTCTGGATTATCTCTAAAGGGCAAAGCAGATCGCGAGATGCCGCCTATCAACACTTCAGATGCCAGCGACTGCTTTAACAAAACCGTTATCAGCTCTTCAAAAGGACTCGCTGAAATCACCAGAGCTAATAAGCCTAAAGTACAGTTCATACATGAGTCTGTCCATGATTTTCTTATCAAGGACAAGGGTTTGTACAAACTGTGGCCAGGACTTGAGACAGATTGGCAAAGCCAGGGTTACGAAGAGCTAAGGCTATGCTGTAACGCCTATGTGTTTCACGAAGCTGTATGCAGGTCAATTGAAGAGCAAAATTCTATTGAAGCACAGACGATGAAAGAAGACCTATTAAAGCAATTCCCTTTTCTAGAGTATGCCAGTCAGTTTGTTCTTCGACACGCCGATGCTACTGCCCACAAGTTTACCCAGCAAGAGTTAATTAGCGAGTTTCCGTTATCAGACTGGATCCGCGCCTTTAATATTTTTGAGAAGCATAAGATTCGCAGGTACAGTCAAGAAGCGGACAATCTCTACATCCTCGCAGACAGGGATCACCCTAACCTGATTCGGACAAGGCTCGAAATAACCCCTGGAGTTGACGGAGGAGGAGGGAGATACCGTCATCCTCTATTAGCTGCGATGGCTAAAGGAAACAGGGATAGTGTCACAGCCTTGTTGGGTCTATCATCGAGCATTCATGATGGTATCAACATCACAGATGGCCTTAAGTGCAAATTGGACTCGGTGCGGAAGGACCATACGCTTTTTTTCTTGGGCTTGCGAAGAAGGTTATACGGCCATTGCCAAAATTCTTTTGCAGAGCGGTACAACAGCTACTGAGGCTGACTTAGGGTAATAAAGAATGGTCACTCGGATATCGTGAAGATGCTCCTTGATGAGGGAGTGGATGCTTCTGCTGCAAATGAGGATGGATTAGTGCCTAACCTAACCTACTACTGTACGCAGTCATGGTGGTAATTCGACGAAATACAACAAATCGTGCACATTGCCGGGTCGTCCGCGCACGCATCATGTCTGCGTATTTCGTTAAATTACCAAAATACTGGTCTGTGCACGCATGACATCTCAAGCACTTCCCGTTAGACCCCTTTCTACAAAGCATCATCATCCATCACAACAGTATCAAAGCAACAGGATTCAGTGCATAATTTCTAAGGTACTAACATAATGGATAACACTAGCCATCTCGATAATTTACAGCGCTTCTTCGATACCAGCGCCCATCTCATAATCTGCACCAGGGAGAGCTGCAAACTCGCATTATCTATTGCCAATGGCTGTGCTTTCTTTCTCACCGTAGGTAACTACGCATAAACCAAATGCGGAGTATATGCGCATATACTTATACACTACGCTTGAGGATTCATTCTGTAACCAAGAGTTGTAAATTACGGGAAATCGCAAATTTTTGATGTACTAAGTACTGTAGATAAGAAATTCTTAAAGTATTCTTCTTTCTTTTACCTGTAAGAATAAGTTGACCGATGCTTGTTTATAGACGTAATTCTCTTTAGTCCGCACAGTACAAATTGATTACTCACACTCCACTCGAAACCGAAATTCTCCCAGTATGTAATTAAATACTTAGTTCAGGAATTCTTTTTTCTACAGCCGATGTCCGTACCGAAGGGGCGATCCCTTGCGCTAGTACCCAGCCATCAACCCCAAGCCCAAAGGGGTTCAGACTTACTGCATTCAGTAGTGCTGCCCTGCGACCCTACCGCAGAAGGGGTTATGGCGGATATCCACCCGGTCGTAGCCGGTAGAGACATTTTAGTGAAATCAGTAAAGAAGTTTATAAGGAAGAGAAGAGTGAATAAAAATCTCAAACTTCATCACACTCATTTATTCATTCCTTACGCTCCTACTGCTTGTCATTTGTATCCGTCACTCGTTTCGACCATAACGCTCAAACTATGCATCTCGCTATAGGTGCGGCTTTGGGCCTTGTGGGTAGCGTTTTCGCTGCTCCGGCGCCAGAAGCCTGTACAGGGGATAGGACTGATGTTGTGCTCCAGCCCTATGAGATTGTGCATAATGGTGAAACATCTACCACAACTATTACCCGTACTTATACCAGTAACTCATGGTACGCCCAGACTTCAGTTCCTGCCCAGCGGTATAACCCCGGAAATTCAGGCCCCCCTGCCTCTCCCGGAGTCCCAAATCCTTGCATCGACTGTATCACTATTACTACTACTGGTTCTGTTCCTTATGTCACTACAGTTCCACCTGCGACTGAAGGTGACAAGACAACTGTTATCTCGTGCATTGGCTCTGGTTCTGGCTCCCAATCTGGTGGATCTGATAGTATCCCAGTCTGCCACGGATGCGCGATTGTTACCATCACCGGACCTACCCCGTGGGCCAGTACAGTTCCCCCTGCTTCGGCTGGAGGAAGGACTACAGTCTTTACTTGCCCCGGGCGTAAGACTATAACGTTAACTGGCACAGTTTTAAGCACCACAACTATCACTCCACCGTCTGATTGCAATGACTGCTCAGCGACAGTAGTTATTCCAACCACTGTTACCGATATCAAGACTGTGACAGCGCCTGCTGGGCTCGTTACTACAATCACGACTGCCGGTACAGCAACTGGTCTGACTACTCTCCCTGCCACCAACGGTGGTACTACTACTGTTGTGACGTTTGTCACGCCTGGTGGTGGTCTGACCACTGAAACCTCAACTGCCTCTACAACTGGTCTAACTACTCTCCCTAGTGGAAAATGACAAAATCAATTGTAGTAGAATTGAATTCTTTGCCCCGCTTTACAAGGGGTAGAGTTGAATTTATTGACAGGGGTAGAGTTGATTTTTGTAAGCCAATTAAAATTCGCCACTCTCATACGTAAGGAACGCGAACGCGATGAGCGCGTATAGCACCTAGATTTGTAGCCTCTACTTTTATTCCGGGAGGATGACATTGAACTATGCTTCCTTACCATGGAAGAACTCAGCCCTTTCGTGTACGTCAAATCTTATCGGGTATTGGTGTGTCAGACATGTCACTATGGTTGTGTAGCAGATGAGGTTCCCACTCATTTGCGCAGCAGGCATAAATCTATGACACCAGCTGTACGACGTCAATTAGCTGAAATTATCGACAATCTTCCAGGAATTATCAAGAACCAATCGCAATGAGCCGATGAATTCCAATTTCCACCTCCTACAATTCCTCCGATTCCAGAGCTAGAACCCCCGCAACCTGATGGGCGAGGATGTCGAATATGCCAGCTTGTTTTCAGGGACGACCAAAAGATTCAACAGCACTATACCACTCAGCACTCTTGGACTAATCCCCAAGGTCGCGGAAGGCCCAGAGTACACGGCGCTTATGTACGGCTCGAAAAACCATGGAGCGAGGGTGTTATGTGTCAGCGGTTCTTTCGATCCAGGGCGGCCAGTGGCTGGTTGAGGTTGGCCGCAGGCTGACAGGTCGTGGGTACATATCGAAAGCTAATGCGACAATCATCAAGAAGCAGCCAGTGCGCAGCAGCAAAGTGTCGCCAGAGACGCGCGCACACATTAATGAGGTGTTGAAACGCGACAAGATGTATCGGGATGCTGAAACTCAACCACGTTTCTACAGCAAGGCTCTTGGCGACGACTCGTTTGCAGCGACAAGTCTGTGGTTGGAACGTACACGATGGCCAATCATATTCAAGAATATGCGGCGAGACATTTTACTGGCAATGACACGCCTCCCAATTCACGCCAAGGTCGGTTCAGTGGAAACAGACTATATACTCGGACAAGGACCATTCGAGGGTGATCCCGATATCATAATCTCAAGGAAGGACGAGATGAAGATAACGTGTCTCTTAAGCGCTATTGACATAATGCTGGATCGATGCGAGCTTACCGCGCAACACACAAGTCGGGTGCTTCTATGTTGGCTGGCTAGCTCTAGACTAGATATCTATCAGCCGAAGCCATTTGCTCTGAGAATCGAAGAAAACACGCGCAAGAGGTATCGACTCTTGTGGAAGCGGTTCATCGCGTTCACATTACGAGCATATCTATTGCCGGATGCGATCAGAGAGAAGGAAGTCAACATTCGCCTCGATGCACGAATAGCGAGTCAAGTAAAGCACCTCTGGGAACATCAAGTATGGCAGTGTATGGACATGACGAGACCGAGCTGGCCCAGGCCGCATAAGCTGCACCACGATCCCGATATGCCCCAGCAATCCAATTATGAAGACATCGAGATCAATTCCCCCGGCCGCTATGTAAGCCCACATAATAATGACGCCGGCAGCATATCCGTTGAGGAATCTAGCGATGACTACGAGAGCAGTGAGGAAGGTGATGGAGATTTGGAAGAGAGTGAAAGAGAGGACATGCTCGATGACGGTATATCTGATGCGGACAGTCGGGATGCGCCTGCCGCGTCACTTTTTCGTCGAGACTTTGGCCACGAATCCATCGACAGAATGGCAATCAAGCACGCCGGAGGATTTCTTGAGCTTCTATTCGAACTCAGCTTATCGCTCATCATGGAGAACTTTGTGGACGGGCAACCTAGTTCTACACTGCTTATTTATTATAGTGGTACCTTGGGTTTCTCGCCTAATTGCCGCCAATTTCAACTAGCCAGAGAATAGTGTCCAAACTTGTCAGGACTTATCTGGGTGCAACGTCTTTTATTCCTTGAGTACGCGCTACCACTTCACTCATATCCTAGTATAGGAATCCAACAAAGGCCACAGTTCCCGATGGAACGGTTGAACAAGGTACGGCAAAAATATATGGTACAGGGCTCGATGTCCCCGTTGGCAGAGCTACATAATCTTCGTAACTTTGGTCAGAAAGTGGCCAAAACCGAGCCTCCTCCCTTCCTCTTGCGCTGGAGTGACGATGGGAGGGTTGTCTCGTATGGGAGCGACTTCACACTGTCTATGGAAGAATTTCGTGGGTTAGCCGATCAAGTGATCGGCTCAAGCGGAAGAATTATGCGATGAGCTGATGTTTGGATTTCAACCCAATCTTGACATCAATAAGATCAAGGATGATCTTACGAACGGACAGGCAGGATTCTCCTTTGTCAATCACCCTGAAAATGGCTTCGATGAGATATATCAAGAGCTCCTCGTCCAACTTTGCACGTCTCGTGGAGCAAGACTTGTTAGAAATAGTAGCTGGAGTTTTCAAGCTGTTACTTCATATCTCCGGAAAGTGACGGTACTGGAAGAGAACATCAGTGGCGGCTTATTGACGGCTTGTGGCCAGTCGCCAGGAATTCGTGAGCTCTTAAGCCTTGCAGTCGAGAACACTCCTTGCGCACTTCGTGGGATTTTTATGTGGAACGGCTCAGTTGCCTACGCTTTGCGCCACCACAAAGCCAAGCGGTCAACAAACCAGGAATTTCATGTTGTTCGATTTCTACCAGCACGGTTATCGGTAGTTGTAGTCAAGTACCTTGTTTGCATACGACGCGTGGCAGCGCTACTCCGTCGAGAGCAGTCTGGCTTAACTGATCAGATGGACTCCAATCAGAAGAATTATTTACTCTTTCAACATCATGGAAAGCCTTGGACTTAATCACGTATGACAAGAGTGGTCAGAGCCGCCACGGAATTGGTATGGGACCGGGGGGTTAATGCTCGAGTACATCGACAACTCGCTATCGGAATCACTGAAATCACTGAAAAGCATGTGCGCGAGGTGCATTCACCATTCAACCGCTTTGACGATAGTAGTAGCGATGCAGACCTCAACGTGACTTTCGCTTGGCAAAGTGGTCACCGGCCTCTACAGCGTGGAATAACGTATGGCCTGGATGGAGCTTATCCACATCAGCTTCAACCGTCACTTCTTTGTGCATATCAATGGGCATCAACTAAATGGCACGAGTTTTTGCATCAAACCAGCCAGTATGCTCCTTTACAGGACGTAGAGTCTCCGTTGATGCCTTCACGATGCATTGGTCTAAATCACTCTCATGCCACCAGATCGATTATGGCGAGCAGCAAGCAGCCACTAACCGTCACTCCCAGTAAACGGAAAAGAATTGATAGCGGTGACACAGCTTGCTCTATTAAAAAAGCCTTAGATTCTTCGCCATCTATCCAAACCCATACCGCCATTCGAATCAATGGCCTAGCTGCTATCTTACCTGAATATCCCATTTTAGTCTGCCTGATCTGCGAGACAGCAGTTCGACCAGGCAAAGGCATCGAAAGTCACTTCCGCAACATCCATTGTCTGAAAGGGGAGATGTTAAAAGCAGTCAACGCCCTACATTCCGAGTGGGCGCTGCAGGATCCATTATATATGTCTCCTAGAGATAAGGAGAGCCGAGATATTCCGGACTTGAAAGTCAAGCATGGTTTCAGTTGCAAGGTTTGTATCTACTTGACTATTAGTAAAGATAACTTCGTGAAACATTGTTCTAAAAATCACGCTGAGCTGAGGACGAGCACTGAAAAGCAGTATGAGGAAGTATCTTTACAGACATGGCTTGGAGGGAAGTATGTGCAATACTGGACTGTGTTAGATTGTTAGCAACCTCAAATACAGAACTACTATATTGTTTGTATTAAACCTGTCCCTACTCTTCTATTCTTAATTGTCGCATACCCCTGTCCACCTCTCACCCCCATGTGTATATTTCCGGCTTATCCCCGTGATTTTTGATCTTCAAGCACCTAATGAACCCAGACTGAACTGGAAGCTCAAGGATAAATTGTGCTACCTTGGTCATCTAGACATCGCTATACCTGTCCATCATGGCCGAGCTTCGGATGGAAAAACTCGAGACTTCCTAATTGGTGCGGCTGATAAACCAAGAATATCAACTTTCATAACGGGGCACTCTGCTGCAGGCGGTAATTGGCCTAAAAATACAGAGATCAACCAGCATCAGCCCAAAATAGCATGTCAGCCTCACCGGAGGAGCGGAAGGGAATCAATATGCGAGAAAATGACATGTCAAAAGAAACAACAGGTGAGACGCGGGAACGGAGCAGTTACATTGCGATTCGTTGAGATATAGATATCATTCATTATTGGTTGCATGGCTGCTCACAACATGGATGAAAACGGAAGTGGCTGCATATTTTCAAACCCCGCCAGATAACAAGGCAGTAGGCCGCGGCTACCCGACCCTCTGCAAGGAAGCTGATTGAAGGCAGGGCGCGACTAAAAGCGAGAGATAGTGGGGCCAATTATCAGACATCACAAGCCTGGTAGCTGAGTTACAGCCAGATAGCTAGTACTTCTAGCTATGCGTTCTTTTGGCCCGAAGTAAGGGTATATCCTGACAGCTGATAATGGTGCTACGTGTGTCAGCCCAGCCAATAAAAAGTCTCCTCAGCAGGCACGCCCCATAAATGTCAACATCCGCTCTCATGTGCTCTTCCCGACTCATTGATCATTTTTACACTTCAAAATACACGGAAACCACAAATGACATAAAGGATAATCTCGGCCTTATTGGAGTGGCTGAGCATACAGAGTATCATAGCGCAATGGCATTTCTCAATTACAGTCAGATTTTCGAAACAAACTGTGTATTCCCGGAAGAATATCCCTTCTCGACCCTCGATCATTCTCTTGGCATTGGGTAAGGTTTTTTCTATTATTGTTATTATTATTCGGTGTATATGGCTAACAAAAATGAAAAATGTAGCCTGAATGGACAAGTCCTTTGTGCTCCTGGTCCAGACTTTCCACCAAGCACTAATCAGCCTGCGGACAACGAAATCCAGTTGCGGAGGCCGTTGCATCACAATACCTCAAGTTCTTATCAAGGCAAGACCGCAACAAGAGTCGATAAGCATTCGAGATATAAGGACACAACCTATTGGCTTAATTTATCAGGCTAGGACAAGGCATTAACATGTAGTTGTGATAAGGTGGGTTGCTGAAAACTTCGCACTGCACCATTACTTACCTCATCTGACACAAGATGCTTTCCCTCACCTCACCGTAACAACCAGTTATCACAGCTGGAAAATATAATTGGAGCAAGGGCGGCCGGAGAAGGCACTAAAATATGAACAGCGGTGACCGGATAAGGCACTAAAAGATAAAGAAGGTTGCACGCTTTCCAATGCAGATCTTGGACAGGTCACGAATGCTCTCGTCCCGGCACACCACCAACAAGTGAATTTTATTGGCTTGGCGTCGGTCGATACGCAGATGGAATTTGTCATATATGATTTCTTCCTAATTTTACAGGAATTCCAAGGCTTGAAATGACAAGGCAGACGCAACTAGCCAAGTCACTAGGCAATTAAAATAAGCGCAGGCAACAATGACCGATCACTTTTTTTATGGATATGGCTTCTAACGTAAACTTCTTGGTCGTGCAGCCTTCCCTAGCGCCAACAGCATACATTGATGATCAGTTCCCATTTCGTTTGCTTGTGCGGCTGACCGATGTTGTCCACTTGGCAGTCAGGACCTCGCTATGCAGCACAACGATAAACGAATCAGAGTCGACTTACGTGGGCAAGGATGTCCACCAGATCCATATCGAGTGTGCGTTGAGCTCCGGTACTCTATATCCACCGCCAAGTATAAAACCTTGGTTCATGTCCAGTTCGGGAGCCACCAAACAGCCAAACAGCCAAACAGCCAAACAGCCAAACAGCCAAACAATATGTGCACCAAGGACGTTTCCACCAAAATCTATACATGTGGCCATCGTATCACGGAGGATACAAACTTTAGGTCATGCGGCAAACAGTCTGAAGCAGGCCACACAGTCAAAGAGAACCAGTTAGGATCAAACAGGGTAAAGGGAACATGTCCCTCTTGTCCATAACTTGTTTTGCAAAGTAAGTGTTATTCTATGGACTACATGGCTAAAGTTGATGAAAGAAGCTAGTCTTTAGGCATTGAGAAGAGGGACTTAGTATTTACTACTTCGCCAGTTACGGGGATTGAAGCTTGCCTACATCATATGCCACAGTCATTACAAAGAGGAAGCCCGTATTTAGTTAACAGTCTTTACCAATATCAAGAGAAGTCAGTTCTCGTTCAATATCGAGGACAGTTTTATACCTGCCACTCCAGCAACCCAGCATGACATCGCCTCCCCAGAGTGAAGAAGTGTCTGGGTATTCCCTAGCCTGGAACCTTTTCATAGCCTCCTCGTCATAAGTGGTTTTGTCCTTTCTGTCAAGTCTTCCAACCACTCCAGGTCTGCAAAAAGGCCACCAACCTGTGACAATGGCATAAAAAACTGAGCCCAGAGCAAATATATCCGTATCTGCTGTTGTCTCGAACTTTGAGTTCCAAAAGCCAGCATCTGGTAGCTGCTCACCATCCAAAGCAGGGTCTTCACACACTGAACCATTAAAGTCGCTAAGCCAGATGTTCCGTTCGTGAATAAGGAAGTTTTCGGGGCGTAGGTCGGAGTGCATGACACCGCGCTCGTGAAGATAGGCAACGCTGCTTGCGGCTTGGTAGCACCATCTTCTGCGTTCAACTTCAGTGGTCATCTTAAACTTCTGTTCAAGATGTTCTTGCAGAGTGCTGTCGGCCTGGGCTAGCAATAACCCCTGCTGGCCGTTAAACTCACGGCAACCATAGAACCTGTTATTTGTAAGGAATAGAAAATTGTCAGTGAATGGATGTACAAACGGAAGTATCAGATCGTGGGTTCCGAGCACTTCGTAGATTCGTCGCTCCACTTCGAACTTTTGGGCTCGTTCTAGATTGAATATCTTATGGGCATCGTTATCTGTGGGAACTTCTCTCGGCACTTTGATGACCTTTCCTGGCTCGACCTTATAAATGTTTGAAGAAGAGCCTCTCCAATCAGGCTCAGTGGAGTTGGTCATGATTGCGCAGACTCTTGTTGTAAAAGTGTCAGGTGCAATGAGAATGAAAGTACCAAAAGCTGACATCGTGCCTGAAAAGCAAATAAATACTACAGATTATCGGCAATACGTTTACGCGGGAAAACCCTAGTCCTACTCAAGTATTCACGTCAGGAACGGGGTCCGTTCCGCGTTCTGAACCAATCACCCGTGCTAAAATGGACAGGGGTCGTGCAATCTCAAACATCATCTACTGACCGACTCAAACTCGATACTGAATATAACATGGCAGTAAGCCATACATTGAGAGCTACTACTACTACTACTACTGTACGCAGTCGTGGCGGTAATTCGACGAAATACAACAAATCTGGCCCGTGCACGTTGCAGGGTCGTCCGTGCACGCGTCATGTCTGCGTATTTCGTTAAATTACCAAAATACTGGTCTGTGCACGCATGACATCTCAAGCACTTCCCGTTAGACCCCTTTTTCAAAACATCATCCACTACAACAGTACGAAGGCAACAGAATCCAGTGCATTCTTAAGGTACTAAAATAATGGCTAACACTAGCCTTCTCGATAATCTACAGCTCTTCTTTGATACCAGCGCCCGTCTCCTAATCTGCACCAGAGAGAGCTGCAAATTCGCATTATCCAATGGCCCATCACGTGTAACAACACATCTACGCGATAAGCACAACATCTCCGCAGAAGCTAGAAAAGGGTTAAACAAACTTCTGAAATCTTTATCCCCTGTACCCTTAAAACCTGATGATGTATCGCCCCGAGCCGATGGATCGCCTGAGCACGACAAGCTGCGAGTCTATGAAGGCTTCGCCTGCATCAACTGCCAATTTCGCACCATCAATATCCCGTTGGCGCGACGCCACCAGTCAAACCCGCCGGATGATTGATCTAACTCTGGAGCTAGGTCTGCCCAGCCCCGTCGCCGTCGCGATCTTGACCCGCAGTTTGAGTATGTCTATCTGCAGACATGGACCACTGGGTCAACACAGAAATACTGGATCATTAAGTGAGGTGGAAGTATGGTCCGGCAGATGGATAGCCCTGCGGGGCAGGCCCACCTGCGTGGCGTACTGACACGCGAGTTCAACCGAGAACACCCCCCCGGTGTGATAACGGCGGCGCCTCTAGCTCAATCGGCCGATATGACGGCATTTCCATTGCAGACGCCTTGGCTAGATCGAACCGGCTGGGACCGAACGTATAGCAGTAGAGGTCGCCGTGAAGTGCTTACAGCCTTAACGCGGACCTTTATATCTCCAGGTGGACGGGATTATTACATCAGACACGGCCCGCAATGCGGCCTTGATGAAGACTTCGTTAGCTCAGGTGAAGATGAGGATAGGATTGCCTGCCTCGTTCGCCTGGTAGACGTGATGATAAGCCGTTACGAGGAGACAGCGAGGAGTACAAGCCGACACATGCTGTGCTGGCTCCGAAGTACGCAGGCATCGTCAATCTATAGCAAGCCTTTCACTCTTGTACAACCGACATCATCAACCAAGTATCGGCTCTTGCTGAAACGGTGCCTGGCGATGATCTTACGCATTTATCGGCTGCCTTATGATAAGCGCCTGAAGGTTACGGGCCTAGCCTTGAATAGAAAGCAGTTGCAGTTCCTAAATGCTATCTGGAATCACGGAGCCTTTACAGAATGGGCCGCCCTAGAAGAGCTTGCAGGGAGATATAAGCACTCGGCTGGTTATGCTCAAGCAGCTGTAGCAGGACGTGGGGACTGCAGTCAGGGTGCAAATGGGGAAGAGGAGGAGGAGGAGGA